>JARHVA010000856.1:187500-305000 GCA_037957365.1 Torreya grandis | reverse complement strand
AATGGACAAATTTTCATATTAGCTAAAAATGTGGAAAATGGTTTTATTTATAATGAAGATATTAACTATTATTTTAATGAGGAATATGATGATATACATGAAATTAATAATGAAGCACAAATAGATGCATCTTCTTCTCTCAAACCTATCTCTTTTGTTCCTTCTTCTAAATAAAATAATTTTGATAAATTGGAAATATACTTCTCACCTCATTCTCCTCTACATAATGCCCCAAATGAACAAATTAGTCATGCACTTCCAAGTGAACCTCTAGTTGGTGATAATTTGTTTCATGTGGACCTAATCTCTCTCTCTCTCTCTCTCTCTCTCCTCTCTTCTCTCTCTCTCTCTCTCTCTCTCTCTCTCTCTCTCTCTCTCTCTCTCTCTCTCTCTCTCTCTCTCTCTCTCTCTCTCTCTCTCTCTCTCTCTCTCTCTCTCTCTCTCTCTCTCTCTCTCTCTCTCTCTCTCTCTCTCTCTCTCTCTCTCTACTTCAATGTTCAAATTACAATAATATAAATGCAGTATAATCAAATTACCACAGCATAGTTCAAATGATACATCTCATGTTCCTAACTCTATTGTGTCCAAAGAAGATATAAATGATAAATCTCTTTTTTTTACTTTTCATGAAAATAATACATGTACTCCATCCATGGATAGCTTAGATGTACATAATATTCAAATTTCCAATGATGATTTATTGCACATTCGAAAGGAATTAAATTATTCTCTTCCACCTCTCCCTAGCAATGATGGAAGTGATAATGAGTATGATAGTGAACATGCCAATGAATATGAAAATGAGAGTGATTATGAATAATATTCTAATTATGATAATTCATGGAATAATGATGATTATTATTCACATAGTGAAGAAGAATATGCATCTCATGTTTTTAACTCTTCTCTCACTCCTCTCAAACATAATGCACTTTCAAATGTTGTTTCTACTTCTATGCATGATTCTATTTCAAATAATACACACATTAATTATAGTATCACATATTATACTCAATTATAATTTGATACACTAAAACATAAAGATACAAATGAACCTCCCAAACCACCCCTCACTATAGTAGATACCAGCTCTTACTCTTCAATTAAAGAGAATGATATCCCACATCCCTCTAGTAAGGTCCAAGTTACCATTACTCTCAAGGTTCAAGTGAGCAAACACCCTATTTATGACCCAATTTATAAATGTAGCATTCCCATGACTAAAATTAGAAATCAAATTCAATGATTCGATGAACCACTTTAAGATGCTAAAGTACCATCCTAGGAGATTATCTTTGTAATGCATGCAGTTGGTAAATTACAACACCAAGTACATCTCCTTACCTTAGAAAACAAGTCTTATAAGTCTTGGATGGATGCAAATTATTTACATGGTAACCCTCTCCTAAATACATTTATAAAAATTTCATTGCCTAATAATTTATAGATACCATGATTTCCTCACTTCAATGGAACTGGAGATCCATTCTTACACCTTCAAGTCTTTCAAAAGGCTTTGCCATCTTATGTAAGTCCTTTGATTCTACTCAAGTTACTCTAAGTGACATTAGTGGGGGAATCACATAATTAGTTCTTTCATATACTCCCCATTGGTTCCTTACACACATATGATGACTTAGAGGAGGCATTTCTTAGACATTACATATCAAACATAGGCCCTCGTGTCACATATGAGAAACTTGTAACTTTACATCATAATACTTTAGAGCCAGTTAGTGATTATATCTTATGATTCAAGAATTACATGTTAAGATTGATATATAAACCAAAAAATTTAGAGATTTAGTATATCTTTATTAAGGGGATTTGTCAACCTCTCCTTGAGCATCTATTATATTAGATAGATTCTTCTTTTTGACACTTGTGTTATACAGTTTTAGCTTTAGAAAATAAATTGGGATTGATTGAGTCAAATTCAATTGATCAAATTAATATATATTTCATAAAAGTATCTACATCTATATCTCCTAGCATCTAGCATCCACCATGTCCTAAACAAGATAGGAGACCACAACTAGAAAAGCAACCAATTAAGAATAGAGAGATAGTCTCTAGAGTATAACCTATAGTATGAACTATAGAGAACCACATCAAGGCACCATTAAAATCTGTTTTAGATCAGGATAGCCCATCTCTCATATTATTATCACTATTAGATAGGATGTTAATCAAATTTACTTATACTCATCGATGAGATCCACATCTCCTACAAAAACAACCACATCAGCCCTTTTATAACTATCATCATATCCATCGATATAGATAATGATTGTTATGGAATTAGAGATTGCATTACTATATATGTTGATAATGGCATCATAAAATTCACATAGGGGACACTAAGATCTCCTCCACCATAGAACCATAAACCTCATTCATCCATGACTAAGTCATCCTAGGACATTCCTTCATAGGAATCATCGGTCACTCATCATGAGAGTAATGTGAATTCTAGGATAGTGCCCCATAGGAGATCTCTTATTTCACCTATTCAGAAGGTTTGGAAACCCATACAATGATAATAGCCTAAATATATAATTGTAGTATGAGGAGTATTTAGTGTAGTTCTATATACATATCTAGCAGAGTTATAGGAACTATAGTAGAGTACTACTCATGAGAAATATTCATTACAGCCAGATTTTTTGAGTCATATCTTATGTAGCAATCCACTAAAATTAAAATTAAATGAAACCACATCATAGATTATTACTCATTATAAATTTTCATTACATATAGATTTTATGGGTCCTATCTCACATAAAAATTCACTACAGTTAAGATTAAATGAGACCCCATCATAGGTTTTAGCTCCATCTTGATCTATTGCTTTGTCATACACATCATAGTAGAGGCCACAAGGTACATGATTATGGATAGATGATCCTTCTTCACAACACATAGTTCTTGTTTCACATCCAATAAAGTTACATTTTATAGAATCTCCATGTCCAGCTATAGTTAGTACACAACACACAATATCAGATATAGAGCATATTCTTACATAGCTATTTCTATGCTATTTTCACTTTCTACATTCAAAGAGAGAATTAAGAAACTAAGAGAAAAGGTCTAAGGCTTGTATGTACCTAGATATAGTCATGCGCACTGTGATCTAGACGATAGTGAGAACTCCTCTTTGGTTGTGGAGGATGACACCTGAAAGAGAAAGACACTAAAACACAAAAAACGTTAGCTAACAAAAGGGTGGATTGCCAAGCAAAAGCTTGGTCCTAGAAGAACTAAGGCTTCTTGGAGGATGACAATCCACTGTTAAAACAGAATATGACAGAGACAGAAAAGAGAAATAATAAAATATTGAAAAGAAAGAACTGAAAGCAAATGCATACCTGATAATCTGTAATCTGCTTAGCACAGTCACCGACGTCGGTGATATTGCCAGCGTCGGTCAGGAAGGTCACCGATGTCGATTAGACTACCGACATCGATAGGGGAAATGGATGAGGTCAGTTGGGGTAATGGCCAGGGATGGGTTACATGTCTAGTTTCTGGTCTGCAAGATGGACTATGGTCTCGTCTGAGGGTCTGAGGCTCTGTGTGGGATAGTAAAATAGTAGATAGAATCTTTAATAAGAACTAAGGCAGAGGGTATGTTGTCAAGAAAAGGGGTAAGGGGTAGGAAAAAGGCCTTTCAGCCTTTCCAAGAAGAAATTTAGTTAGGTTGATCAGATTGGTCTTAAGATGGTTTGTAGGTCTCTGATAGCTTGTGCTGAGTTGATTAGACAGAGGGTGTTGTCTAAAGAGAGACTAAATGGGTGTCAGAGGCAAAGAAAAGGGAATAAGAGGTGAGAGAAGGATTTTTAGCCTCTCTGGGAAGAATAGAGAAGGTTGGGTCAAGGATGCTTGGAATAGACAGTAGACATAATGCTAATATATTTGAAATGACATTGAAATAAAAATAGTACAAATACTTAGTTGTGACATGGGTTGACAAAGGTGCAGAAGCTGTGTTTCTGTTGCCACTGGTGATGGAGATATCATGCAATCCCTGTGCAAAATGTCTAATGCAAGACCTCGATGCCTAGGAAATGCTGTCAAGAATGCTGATCCCTGCAAGAAAACAAGAAGCCAGAGCACTGGAAAGCAAGAGCACATGAGAACTTTGTTTCACTGGAAGAAGATTCGAGATTCGTGATTAGCTCCAGAGATTAACAATTTGTGATTAGATTCATCAAAGGTTAGAAATTTGGTTTAAGTAAAACCGACATCGGCGATCTCGCCAACGTCGGTTGACATTTGATCGACGTCGGCGGGTGGAGAACGAGTAAAAGAGCCACCAAGCCCGTTCTCCATCCGCCAAGTGCATGATCCATTGGAGAATTGTTGAAGGTTGGGCTAAATACACACGAGAGTTGGTTAGGCAGTTAGAAAGAAGTAGGAATAGGTCTTGGGTGAGTCATAGGGTGGGAAATAGTCCAAGGCGAGGTGTCAGATGAGGTGTTATAGGTGATGTGTCAAAGGGGAGGATATTAATAATAAATTATTATTTTTAAATTAGTAAGTGCATGGTTTAAGAATGGGTTAGGAATGGACCAAATGGGGAGGATGACCAAGGGTTAGACACGATTTCAGTGTCTACATTTTCCCCTTTTTGTCTTGTTGGTTATTTTAGATGAACTGCAAGACAAAAATAGGAGTTGGTTGCCCCAGGTATGGGATAAGGTTGTACCAAATGGGATGAGGTATTCCCCCTCAAAGCAAGAGTCGAGGGAAGGGAACCTGAAATCGGGTGCTGATTTGATAGAGAGTGGATGAAAATGGTGAAGATGGAATGTTGTAATAGTTGTGATTGCATGTATACCACTTCACGAGATGGTTGGGTCAAATTGTCATAGGTCAAGGTCGAGGAGTGCCAAAATTGAAATAACCAGGCCCCAACATTTGGTCATAGCTGATCAGGTTATTCAATCTAAGCTGAAGCTCCAATGGGTCATCGTGTTCCAGGTATCTCGGGCTTTAGGAAGTGCTCCTAGAAAACACGAAAAAGTCACAAGTAGTGGGGATCAATCGGCTTGTGATCCTATACTTTTGAAGGTCAAAAATAGTCTGCACACAATTTTGCTAACCAATCATGGGGTAGCATACATGCAAAAACAACCAAGGTGAAGTCATCTTGGAAGTGGTCAGGGTCGGAGGAGATAGGCATGATCTCCATGGTCTTTGGTCGAGATGGATGGACGAAGGAATGGCTGAGCTAACCTCAGAAGACCCCATGTCAACTGAGTGTTGCCTACATAGCCCCTGTTGGAAGGGCCTCAGGCCAATGTAGTTCTCCCAAGAGGGAGGAAGAGGGTCGAAGTGATTGGATTGGTCTTGGTCAAATTCAAGGTCATGGTCAAAGAAGAGAAGGTTTGTTCATCAGAGAGATGAACAAATAGAGGGTGGTCGAGCTAATCGCAGAAGACAGTCATGTCATCTGAGTGCTGCCTATATAGCCCTGGTCTTAGGGCCTCAGACCAATGTAGTTCAGGCAAAGAGGCAAAATGGTTGATGATTGGTCTTGGTCATGATGAATGATGAGGGTAAGATGATGTTACAGCCTTTTCCATATTGTGTGATGGTGTATTCTGCAACATTGGTCGAGTGGTCTTTCAGCCCTAGCAATTTTCCATATTCGTGATAGATGTTTGCTAAAAATGAATTGGGTCTATTTATGCTTCAGCAAGTAATGGTTTATGCTTAACATAAATTGTGTCGAGTCGATAGTTTCCATGTGTATTGGTGTCCATAGAAAGTATGTGAAATAGACTAGGTCATGTCGATGGTCTGAAAATGTTTTGGTTGGTTTGGTTTGGGTGGATAGATAATGATTGGGTTGAATGCATGACCAAAGTGTGACAAAAAGTGAAAGGCAAATTGCTCTTTCATTGACAAGGACCAGAATGATAGCATAGATAGGGGTTGTTAGAACACTAACCCTATTTATGCATTGCGTCGTTGACCATAGGTTGTGTTAGAGAGGTAATCGAATCACTTTGACATTAAAATGAGCTCGAAGTCCCTTGAGTAGGTGATGTGATAGGAGGAGAGGGTAACCCGTTTTAGAGTAGGGATAACTTTGCCCTTTTTTATAGGAGACCCTGAGACAACTACAAGCCAAGTCTATGACCCCCTTTTTTTTTGAGAGAGAGAGCGGACTGCTCAATGCGAGAACTCCACATAGAGATGTCACTTTGCTTGGTGGTCATTGGTGAAGCTGATCGATGCGGGAAGCTTCTAAGAAAGTGCTATTTATAGCAATTCTTAGTCATAGCCATCCTTCGAGGGAGTGGTCTATATTTTGCTTTATATATATTTAAGGGCTTTTGAATAGCTGTCCTTCGAGGGAGTAGTCTATTGGCTACAACAATGATAGTACAGTTGTCCTTCGAGGGAACAATCTGCTTTTTGATTTGATTTTATGGCCTTGGAGATTTTGACATCTTGATTTATTTTTGACAGAATGTTGAGTCATGGACAAGACTATAGAAGGTCAAGGGCTCCCTTTTATTAGGACAAAGCATCTATACTTTATAAAAGGGTTATAGAGGATTTGTTAAGGGAAAAAGGGTGGAAAGGATTAAGGATTAAAAGGACAGGGGTTGCTCAAGGGATGAGCTCAAGTTAAATGTCAAGTGGATGAGTACTCGACTAACAGTAGAATGGTCGTAGATGTAAGGCATTAAGGGGCTTAGGTTCTGGTCGGCCTTCAAGAGAAGACAGATGATAAGTCCCTGATCCATACTTGTGCATGATGATATAAGGTCCGAGCCAATTAGGAGCAAATTTGCCTCATTTACTCCGTTCCATATTGGTCACATGTTGGTTCTCTTTGAAGATGAGGTCTCCGATATTAAAATTGCATTCTCTCAGAGTTTTGTTATAGGCTCATTTGATGCAATTTTGATAGACATGGAGATGGTTGAGGCTAGCAAGACGACGTTCGTCGAGTAACTCAAGTTGAGCTAATTGATCTTGACAAAAGTCATCGTTAGAAAGAATGTCATGCAGAGAAATGTGAAGAGATGGGATCTGTACTTCGAGAGGTAAGACAACCTCTGTTCCATACACTAGAGAGAATGGGGTAGCACCTGTAGAGGTTCAGATGCTAGTGCGGTAAGCCCACAAAGCGAAGGGAATGTGAACGTGCCAATCCCTTCTAGTGTCATTGACCACCTTCATGAGAATTTTAGTTAAGATTTTGTTAGAAGCCTCAGCTTGCCTATTTTCTTGTGGGTAGTAAGGCGAAGAAAAACTGAGTTTAATGCCAAAGGAATCACAAAGTTTCTGGATAGTTTTTTTTTAAATGACTTTCCATTATCGGTGATGATTTTGTGAGGTACACCAAAATGACAGATGATGTGGGTGTTGATGAAGTCGACAATCTTGTCAGCTTTTGTGGAGACGAGAGGAATAGCTTCCACCCATTTAGTGAAAAATTTGGTGGCGGTGATGATGGACTGATGACGAAGAGACGAATGAGGGTTAATCTCGCCGATGAGATCTAAGCCCCATTATGAAAAAGGCTAGAAATCTTGAGCAACTTGTAAGGCGTGGCTAGGGAGGTTAAGCAAGTTAGCATGTTGCTGACACTTGATGCAAAGCCGAACATAATCGCTATAGTCTTGATGAAGAGTGGGCCAATAATAGCCCAAGCAAAGGATGCACTTAGCAACCGAGTTACCACTGAAGTGTCTACCACAAATCCCATCATGGGCTTGTTTAACAGCATGAGAGGCTTCAGTGGAGTTTAAACAGTGAAGAAGAAGGCCATCAAAACCTCTTTTATAGAGAAGGCCCCCTAACATGGTATAGCGAGCGGTGCGCTTGATGAAAGCCCATCGTGCATTGCTAGAGAGGTTGGGAGGAATGATAGAATGAGCCAAATAGTCCACAAGTTGTTTATACCATACATCTTGTGAACTAGAGTCTATGGTATGGATGAGGTTGATGTCAATGGAAATGTATGAAGGCAATGGCACATGATGTACCATGACATAAATTCTTGATGAGGATGATGAAGAAGGAATATGCGAGGTGAGGGAAGCCATGGTGTCAGTAAATTTATTTGTAGATCGAGGAATAGTCTGCAATAAGTGATGGTCAAAAGATGCTAGAAGGGTGTCAACATGGTGCTTGTACCTTGGTAAAATTTTGTTTTTACAAAGATATGAACCATTGATTTGATTGACGACAAGTTGTGAGTTGCCAAAGATGTTGATGGTCTTGATGCTTAAAGAAGGGCAGTTTGAAGTCCCAAAATTAAGGCTTCGTATTCGGCCATATTATTGGTACATTCAAAGTTGAGTTTGAAAGATAGGGGCATGGAATCACTATCATGTGGGATGAGGATGACCCCCGCACCTCCACCGAGTTGACATTTGGAGCCATCGAAAAACATCGTCATTTGATAGAATGTGTCATCAGTCGAGAGAGTGGCGATAGATTCATCAAGAAACTCGCACTAAGAAGGTTGATTGTCGGGAAGAGGGGCATCTGCTAGTTGGTCAGCGATTATTTGCCCCTTTATAGATTTCTACTGGACAAATTCCAAGTCAAACTCAGTAAGAAGCATGAGCCAATGAGTCATACACTGGTTTTGGTATGGCTTGGAATGCATGTATTTAAGAGGGTCAGTGTGAGTGATGACAAAGGTTTTGTGATTGAGAAGATAGTGACGGAGCTTGGTGGTAGCAAAGACTAATGACAAATAGAGTTTCTCGGTATGAGTATACCGAGTTTCATAGTCGACAAGTGTTTGGCTTATGTAGTAGACCGCTTGCTCACGGTGTTGCTCATCTCGATGCGCGATCATGGCACCTAACGAATGGTTGGTTGATGAGATGTAGAGGTAAAAGGGTTGGTCATCTTTAGGTGGAATGAGGACTGGTGGAGAGACCAAATAGCTTTTAAGGGCTTCAAATGCCTCTTGATAGTCCTTATACCATTTAAAGGAGATGTCCTTCTTGAGGAGATGATGAAAGGGTTGGCAGCGGTCAGGAAGTTGCGAAATGAAGCGGCAGATGGACTGGAGCTTCCCTTGCAGACTACGAAGCTGCTTGAGATTGGTCGGAGGTGGCATCTCGAGGATAGCACAGATTTTGGCGGGATCTATCTCGATGCCACGGAGAGAAATGATGAACCCCAGGAGTTTTCCTAAGAGGACCCCAAAGACGCATTTCTTGGGATTAAGGCAGACATTATACTGAATAAGGCGAGAGAAAATGATCTTGGGGATAGTTAAATGGTCGCGATGAAGCTTAGACTTGCCAAGCAGGTCATCTACATAGTCCTCCATGATTTTATGGAGGAGATCATGAAAAATGTAAGTCATGGCACATTGATATGTGGTGCCCACGTTTTTGAGGCCAAAAGGCATGACTCGATAGCAAAAAGTCCCCCATGGGGTGATGAAGGTGGTCTTGTGCTGATCTTCTAGTGCAATTAGGATTTGGTTATATCCTAAAAACTTGTCCATGAGTGATAACATCTCATGACTGGCCGTGAGATCAACAAGTTGGTAAATGTTGGGAAGAGGAAAGTTGTCTTTGGGATAGGCCAGGTTGAGGTCACGATAGTCTGTGCAAATTTGGATCCTCCCAGTTGCTTTGGTAACAGGAACAATGTTTGATACCCACTACGGATAATTAATGGGTTGGATGAAAGAGACAGAGAGAAGACGTTGAAGCTCCTCTTTGAAAAGAAGTGCAACACGAGGATGCATTTTGCGAAGCTTTTGCCTAACAGGCTTAGCCTCTGGGTTTGTGACGATGTTATGAGTGGCAATGTTAGGGTCGATGCCAGGCATGTCACCGTAGGACTAGGCAAAGGCCTTGCGATTGTCTGAAAGAAATGTGGTATAGTCGATCTGATCCTAGGCATCCAAAGACCGACCAATCTTTAAGATGTGAGGAACATCAGAAGATGGAAGGTTAATGTCAATGGTCAATTTGTTTAACATAACCTGCATTTCAAAAGGGAGGGAACGCTAAATAAAAGAGTCATCGGCACCCATGTAGGTGAGAATGGTGTCATCATCTATGCAGTGGATAGTGTTGATGGTTGTCGATTCATCGTCTATCATATTGGGATAAACGAGAGGGAGAGACCTGGAAACCCCGTTGAGTTGATAGGTTAGGGGTTCCAGGTGGATGGTGTTTATGCAAAAAAAACTAGGAGGGATGGAAACCACCGACTCCGTAGGTGAGGATGGAAGAATAGGCCAGTCTAGATGAGATTGGTCGATGGTGGGTTCATGGCAAAGGTTTGCGGAAGCCTCAGTGGGTTCTTGGAAACCTAGTCCATATCATTTTTTGGCATTATCGTCATTGGGTGGTTTGATAGGCCGATGGGAGCCTTGTTCATAGCGCCCAAAGCCAAAACCCTTCCATGCACACCTATAAAGGTAGGTATGTGCAAAGGTGGGGTTGCCAAGAAAGGAGAAATCAGATGTGAATAATTGAGGTGAGGAGAAAGGATTCCCGTCAGTAGGATCTTGATCTAGCCCCCCATAGATGAGATTGGTTCGAAGGCTAGGAGGACCATAAGGAATGACCATTCTAATCTGATAGTCATAGCTTGGACTTTGATGAAGCTGTCCATATTCTTGAGGAGTTTGAAACATGTCTAGGGTAAGTAAGTGATATTCCCCAAGTGAAAGTATTTGGAAGATATCATCCATGGGGTCCTTGGTTGTCGCTTGAGAAGGTGATGTGATGGCAATCGTTGTTTGCGTACTAGTTGACGCTTCTGTGGATGGAGACGATGTTTGGGTTGGTGCCTTGAGAGGAATAAAAATGTCATTTGGTCGATAGGTTGTGTTATAAGTCTTGAAAGGGGATGGGTCGGCAAGAATAACATGGACTTGTCTGTCGTGTTCAAATTTGACACAATGGTGAAGTGTTGAAGGGACGCAAGCCATGGCGCGGATCCAGGGTCATCCTAATAGCATGTTATATTGGAATTCTACCTCAATGATGTAAAAGAGCTTCAGGATTGTGCACGGGCCAATGCGAATATGGAGGACAATAGTGCCAATAGTGTTAGCGGTGGTGTCATTAAAGGATCTAAGGATTGCATCAGTCTTCGATACACAATTCTTGGGAAGAGCCAATTGATCAAAGGCGTGGGTAGAAATGATATTAATGCTGGCACCTCCATCAATCATAATGCACTTAATACGTGTCTGATCAACATAGGTTGTGATGAAAAGAGTAGTGTCTTGATCTTCCAAGGTAGAGGTAGGAATTTCAGAATCACTGAAAGTGATAGAGGTGACAGGGGATAAAGAATGGACTAGGGTGGCTAGTGGTTGAGGGTCTTCAAGTTGGACCTCCACTGCTTGTAAGGATTTGATGAGGGCTTGACGATGCTAAGGCAAGGTTTGGATGAGGTCATAAAGGGACATCTTCACAGGTGTCTAGTGAAGTTATTTCAACATGGAGTCATGAATCAGCCCGAAAGAGGAAGAAGAAGAAGGCTGAGATGCGCCAAGGATAGAAATTTTAGGCTTGAGCGATTGAGGTGGCTTGATGAAAGGGTAGGTCCAAGGAATGGCAGATTTTTCTTTCACCTTATCCTTTTGTGACCTAGTGGTTATGTGGATAGCATTGATTTCAAAGATAGGAGGTGAAGAAGGTGGAGGGGTCTGCTGGTGAGATGTTGATGTGGTTGAAGAGGTTGGATGGGAAGGTGTCGAGGGTCAGTCAAGAGTGTCCTCAATGAGAAGAGTGTCCTTCTCCATATAGCGGTGAATGATGGCATTAAGGGCACAACAAGTCTCAGTATCGTGTCCTGGCGTATGTTGGTATAAGCAAATCTTCATATCATCGAACCAGGAAGGCTTGGACCTGAGAGGTTAGAAAGGCCTAATGGATGGCAGGGTTATGTCGGAAGTCTGCAAAAGTTGGTGTAATATCAAAGCATATGAACCTACTAAGGGGTCTGTGCTTGTTGATGCATGAAGCATTGGTGACTTTTGCTTGGGAGGTGTTGAAGAAGGCTTCTATACCACCTTTTGGGTCAGTGGTGCGGCCACATGTGAAGACGACACTTTCTTCGTGAGAGGTGCCAAATTTTTGTGAGGGGGTAGACTTGTGGTTGGCAAAGGAAGTAATGGAGGTAATTTGTTTTGGTTAAGGTTCAGAGTAGGGAGCACTCTGATTAGGGTAGAAGGATGAGGGCCTAAAATGGAGGGTAATGTTGATGGTGGAAGAGGGGTTCGCTTCTATGGTCTGGCAGTCTTCTTCGACTTGGTTGGAAGACTACTATTGGTCGAGGTCTGGTCTAAATCTACCTTCACTTGCAGGTGAGTGAGGGTAGAGATAGGGTGAATGCTGAGTGACTTGATTGGTTTAGATGGGGTAGATGTAGGTTTAGAAGTGGGAGTCTGGTCTTTGTTGAGAGTCTTGGGAGATTCTACCTTGGGAGGATTGGCAGCATGAGACGAGAGGGCACGGGGATGTTGAAGAGCTTTAAGATGCTCCCACAATCCATGATGCTCCACTTTCCTTGAAGGGAGAAGTTCAATTTTCTCCACTAGTCAGGAAAATGGTTGAGAAGATGTTGGATGAGATTTGGGTCCTTGAGAATATGTGAGTGGTTGTGGGGCTAAAAATGTGTTAGGTGTGGCAGTAGCCTTGAACCCAAGGTGTGTGGGAGTTATAATTGGATTGTCGTTGGTCGAAGAAGATGGAGAGTCAGGTTCTTCTCTTGGTGGAGAAGGAACTGGAGAATGTGGCTCCTCAAGTGGGTAAAGGGTAGGGATGATGGTGCCCTCCACTTGCGGTCGAGGAGTAGGAAGGGTCGGGTCCTCCATAGGCAGTAGGAAGGAGGATGGTGAGACCGGTGGTGCCGGTAAGGTTGAGGCATCCTCCAAGATGAGAGAGGTTGACAGAGAACTAACCGGGAAAAGAGGTTCATCCACACGTGATGGACTGATAGATGAACTAACCTTTTGAGGTTGGTCAGGGATGAAGGGTGAGACCGTATTGGCTGTTCGAATGTTGTGTTCATGAGTGTTGTCAATCAAGGTCTGGACATTGTTTTGGGTCGGTGGATGATTGGGGAATGGTTTCTTGAATATGTTGATGCCCTGATTAGGAGGTGCATTGGGATTGTCTAGGATGAGGTCACCCTTTTCAAGCATGTCTTGGATTATGTTTTTAAAGGTTTTATAGTTACTCGTGTCATGACCTTTGACATGGTGGTAATTATAGAAGTCATTTTCCCTATACCACACAGGGATGGCGCATGAGGGATCAAATTGTGGAGGTGGTCGAATCTGGGGGAGATTGAGAACCCCCTGTCTAACAAGTTTTTCTAGCATAGACACGTATGATTCTTCAATAGGAGTATACTGTCATTATACGTATCTCTGCTAGAATTGGCAGGTGGCACTCTGAGATGTGGATGGCTCAAACTGATTGGTTGAAGAGGATGAAGGTCTAATGACCACAGCATTAGCTGAAGATTTAGACTTAGGATTGGATGATGAAGGTTTAAAATAAGAGGAGTCATTGGTCTTAGAGTTGGGATTCTTGCTCTGCAACTTGACTTTATTCTCCTCGATGGCACGTAATTCAAGTTTGTAGGCCATCGCGAAGGCTTCGTCAAAAGTGCAGAAGGTCTGAACCCTTAAGGTGGAAGAAATATGTTTGGCACAGGCTTAGGAGAAAAGTTCAGTAAGTTTAGGTTGGGGTAAAGAAAAGGAGAGTTGATTGATGAGGCCCCTCCATCGAGTGATGAAATCAGCAATAGATTCATCCTCGAATTGGCAGATAGAATAGAGGTCTATGATTGAGACCTTCTTGGTGATGTTGATGGAGAAGTGATCAAGAAAGAGCTGGGCCAGCTGTGTAAATGTGAAGAGGGAATGGCTGGCAAGAGAGCTGTACCAGTCAAGCATAGCACCAGAGAGAGACATAGGAAACATACGTAAAAGCAATGTATCATCATGGGCAATAAGGTAACAAGCATGTCTGAATGCCCATAAGTGCTGTTGTGGGTCTTCCTTGCTTTGAAAGTGAGAAAATTTAGGAAGTTCCCACTGGCTGGGATATGGCCTGATCGAGACAGAAGGATGAATGGACTCATTATAAATTTGCTCATATGAGAGAGCATTGTGTGAGCCAGAAACAAAGGTCTCTAGGCTAGACATCTTGTCCATCAGCATTTTGATGATATCTGTTGATGGATTAGCGGGCGGAGCGCCCCCTAGATTATAAGGCGCTTGAAAGATATTAAGAGGGGCATATGATGTGGTTGGTTGCGTAGACGCAACATATGGGTAGCTAGTTATTGGGGCAGAAGTTGAAGCCAAGGGCACTTGTGTTATGGGGTTGGTAGGCACAAGTTGGATAGGGGCCGTCAAAGATGGTTGAGGAGTGGCCACACTTGTTGAAGGGTAGACAGTTACTCTTGTGTTGATAGGTGCAAGAGTAGGGGGGATAGAGACCACTAGGTTTTGGAAAGGTGTAGGATTTGGTTGAGTAGTTTGAGGTTGAGGGGGTATCGAAACCCCCATTGAGGTAAGTCTAGAAGGAGAGGCTAAAATTTGAAGGTAGGACATGGTTGGGTTATTAGTCGAGGTGTTGGCTTGATTGTCTATAGGTTGAGTTGTAGATACTATTGATGTGATCATTGTCTCGACTAAGGAAGTCGGCATCCTATAGATTGGGTTGCCTAGGGAGTCTCACATTTGGCTATGCACGAGATAGTGCTGCAAGGCTTTGACTTTGAGGTCCAAGAATTGTGCAAAATCTTGGTCCCCTTCTGGGACAATAGGAGTCTGGGGCGGGGTTAGGCGAGTAGGAGTTCTTTCAGTCTCCGAGTGGAACTCCATTATAGGACTGGTTATGGATGGTGAAGGTGGAAGCGGTTGTTGCCTCGCGTGGTCAAGAAGAGCCTTGGTTTGATTGCGTGTCAAAACCATTTAAGGCAAGAAAGGGTTAGGTTTTAGAAAACTGTGTTTTTTTATTTTCAAAAACTCAGAATGGGGTTTTGACAGAAAAGGGGGCGGGTTTTAAGGTTGCTATTTTGAAAAAAAAGAACTGTGACAGAGACCGACGTCAGTTGGAAAACTGATGTCGGTGAGAAATATGGCCGACGTTGGTCAGATAACCGATGCCGGTGATAAAAGGTTGCCAACGTCGATGGAAAAACCGATGCCGGTGACTATGTTTTCCATAAACCCA
The DNA here is from genome assembly GCA_037957365.1 of Torreya grandis. Taxonomy (NCBI): domain Eukaryota; kingdom Viridiplantae; phylum Streptophyta; class Pinopsida; order Cupressales; family Taxaceae; genus Torreya; species Torreya grandis. The sequence goes on along the minus strand of JARHVA010000856.1, from coordinate 289,785 downwards.
AAAGACTTGAGAGTTTTTGGAAAAAAAAGAAGAACGTCCTCACTAGCTCAAACAAGCAAATAAGAATAGAAAAGATGAAGAACACAAGCAGAGCCTAAGCATTAAATTCCTAGAAATAAATTATTAAGCTCGTGTGGCTTATGCCTTAAAGTGATGTTTGGGGAGGTTGGCTATTAGAAGGGTCCTAGAAGAGGTAGTCTATGGATGGTTTCAGGTTTGTTTAGGTGCTCAAAAGTATATGTTAGGTTTCGTACTTGCCCTGGTGCTAAGGAGTAAGCTCCCCTCACTTCACGATCCCAGTGGTAAGCTGGTCTTGCTTAGCCAAAATATACTTCCCCTATAGATTAGACTCTGCCAGAGAACAGAGTGGGCTTTCCCCTTGGTGGTGAAATCCAAGTAGGATCGCCAGGACGGGTAAGGTATCTGCTGGGTGATGAAATCCCAGTTGGGCCTTGTCTCAAGTAAGTTTGATGTTTGATTTAGTGCACGTGGTTTGGTTGTGTAACATCAAGTGGACTACGATTAATTCAATATGCGGTTATTAATTACTAATTGTGGATTAAGAAATGTAAGCAAGCAGAAATGGAATGCAATGTATTTTAAGCCCCAAGTCGAAATGTTAAGCTGAAATGAAAATAAGTTGAGAAAGGGTTGAAGAATATGATTTTTGACTAGTCTAGAAATGCAATAAAAGAAAGAAAAGTTCTTTTTATTCCTGCTTATGATGTTTTTTAGAAGAGAAGAAAGAGGTGAAGATGGAGAAACCTAATGCACCTAAATGAAAAAAAAAAGGAAAGGAACCCAAGGAAGGCCCTAAGGGTCCCACCGGGCATGCCAGAATGTTTCTATGCTATTTTTGCTTTCTACATTCAAAGAGAGAATTAAGAAACTAAGAGAAAAGGTCTAAGGCTTGTATGTACCTGGATATAGTCATGCGCACCATGATCCAGACGATAGTGAGAACTCCTCTTTGGTTGTGGAGGATGACACCTGAAAGAGAAAGACACTAAAACACAAAAAATGTTAGCTAACAAAAGGGTGGATTGCCAAGAAAAAGCTTGGTCCTATAAGTGCTAAGGCTTCTTGGAGGATGACAATCCACTGTTAAAACAAAATATGACAGAGACAGAAAAGAGAAATAATAAAAGACTGAAAAGAAAGAATTGAAAGCAAATGCATACTTGATAATCTGGAATCTGCTTAGCACAGTCACCGATGTCAGTGATATTACTGGCATCGATCAGGAAGGTCGCCGATGTTGGTTAGACTGCCAACGTCGGTAGGGGAAATGGATGAGGTCGGTTAGGGTAATGGCCAGGGATGGGTTACAGGTCTAGTTTCTGGTCTGCAAGATGGACTGTGGTCTTGTCTGAGGGTCTGAGGCTCTGTGTGGGATAGTAAAATAGTAGATAGAATCTTTAATAAGAACTAAGGCAGAGGGTATGTTGTTAGGAAAAGGGGTAAGGGGCAGGAAAAAGGCCTTTTAGCCTTTTTGGGAAGCAATTTAGTCAAGTTGATCAGATTAGTCTTAAGATGGTCTATAGGTCTCTGATAGCTTGTGCTGAGTTGATTGGACAGAGGGTGTTGTCTAAAGAGAGACTAAACGGGTGTTAAAGGCAAAGAAAAGGGAAAGAGGTGAGAGAAGGCTTTTTAGCCTCTCCGAGAAGAACAAAGAAGGTTGGGTCAAGGATGCTTGGGATAGACAGTAGACAAAATGCTAATATATTTGAAATGACATTGAAATAAAAATAGTACAAATACTTAGCTGTGACATGGGTTAGCAAAGGTGCAGAAGCTGTGTTTCCGTTGCCACTGATGATGGAGATATCATGCAATCCTTGTGTAGAATGTCTGATGCAAGACCTCGGTGCCTAGAAAATGCTATCAAGAATGTTGATTCCTACAAGAAAATAAGAAGCTAGAGCACTGGAAAGCAAGAGCACATGAGAACTTTGTTTCGCCAGAAGAAGATTCGAGATTCGTGATTAGCTCCAGAGATTAACAATTTGTGATTAGATTCGTCAAAGGTTATAAATTTGGTTTAAGTAAAACCGACATCGGCGATCCCACCGGCGTTGGCCGACATTTGATCGACGTCGGTGGGTGGAGAACGAGTAAAAGAGCCACAAAGCCCGTTCTCCATCCACTAAGTGCGTGATCCATTGGAGAATTGTCGAAGGTTGGGCTAAATACGCACGAGAGTTGGTTAGGCGGTTAGAAAGAAGTAGGAATAGGTCTTGGGTGAGTCATAGGGTGGGAAATAGTCCAAGACAAGGTGTCAGATGAGGTGTTATAGGTGATGTGTCAAAGGGGAGGATATTAATAATAAATTATTATTTTTAAATTAGTAAGTGCATGGTTTAAGAATGGGTTAGGAATGGACCAAAGGGGGAGGATGACCAAGGGTTAGACATGATTTCGGTGTCTACAATAGCATGAGTAGTATGGGCACTTATTTAGTTGACCATTAAGGTTTTGATAGTGATACAACACAAAGTGATATGATGCATATTTATGCCAACATTAGTTCATAGCTTCACTTAGTATGGCAATGATAGATCCAAAGGTCTAGCTAGGCTTTATATTCTTGACCCACTCTTGAGGAAGTAATACACATAACATGCTATCTTACATCCCCATATACTAACAACTAACATTATTAATTCCTAATAACTATCCATAGCCAAAACTAGCTTATCAAAATCCAAATCTTACCAAATCCTATTTTACCAATATTACACCAACTCAATTTATCCAAACAATTTACCAATTACAAAAACCAACAAAATTTTGCTTACATATGATTACAAATCAATTCTAACATCACACCTAAAATTATCAATAAAATTTAAATCACATATCCCAAGTACCATTTTACCAAATATATGCAAAAAACCTCAACATCAATACTAGATCAATGTAGACACCAAAATAGTGTCAACCCCCCCTTGGTCCCTTTCTAACTTTCACATGCCTAACCTATACTTTATTAATTTAAAATTCTTATTTTAAATTAATCATCCCCTTTAGACACCTCACCTTGGATTCCTCTCCCTTAGACCATTTATCACTCTATGACTAATCATAATTACCTAAGACCTATTTCAACTCCCCCACTAATTCTCATGCCTATTAAACCCACCTTTAGACCGTTCAACAATGAAAACTGAACTTGGCATATGAAAGAACAGGCAAAAGGCTAAAAATAGCCTTTTTACCCATTCTCTAGCTATCGACATTGGTCAATGATCGACTGAGGCCAGTGGTATCACCGATGTTGGTTGTTTAAAACTAAATTCTAACCTCGGCTACACCCCCAAATGCTAACTCTCTGGCCCCCAAAATCTGAATTCTCTTGCTGCTCGACTCTTTGCAGATCAAAGGCAGGCTTTGGGATGAGGAATCAAAATTCTATCATCACTCTCTAGCTACAGAAGCTCTGCAAAATTCACTCCAAGCATTGGATTGAAAGGTTGTACAAAGTCTCCTACATCAGCCATAACGGGAACAAGTCTTCTACACTTCTGGTTCTCCACCAAGAGTTAAGTATTCTTCTAGTTTATATTTTAGTATTTTTAGAGTGCATTGGTAATTAGTCCATTAGCCATTTTGAGTACTGTTGAGACCAAATCTAGCTTTCTTCTTGGAGAGGCTAAAAAGCCTTCCTTTTATCCTGACCCATTTTGACAACCTGTCCCCTACCTTTGTCCTTCCTAAGACTCTGTCCACTGTCCTACATCCCTGCACAACCCTTTTGAATCTCCCAGACCATTCTATTGACCACAGACATACCCTAAAACCTGTTCAAGGCCCATTTCCCCTACCAACATCAGAATCAAGGTCCATTGCCCCTATCGACGTTGGTAGCATAACCGACATCGACAACATTGACCAATCGATGACGACAAACTAACCAACATCGGTGACTGTGAGAGGCAGATTGCAGGAATCAGGTACATGTTATCTATTTCTCTTCTTTAGCCTTTCATTATTTCTCTTTATAGCAACACTCTTTTGTCAAATAAGTGGACTTTCATCCCTAAAGGAAGTCTTTGCACTTCTGGGACCAAGCTTTGCTTGGCAGTCCACCATGTATCTATCTAACATTTTCATTGTTTGAGTCTCTTTCTCTCTATAGGTGTCTTCTTCCACAGCCAAAGAGGAGTCCCTAAAATGTCTGGATATGGTGCGCAACTTCATCTAGGTATCATCTAACCCCTGTCCATTATCTTTAGTTTCTTATTTCTTCTGAATGTAAACAAGCAAAAATGAGTAGAAACATTCTGGCACACCTGGTGGGACCCTGGAGTTTTCCTTGGGTTCATTTCTTCTAAAATGCAAACTTTCATATAGGTACATTAGGAAATTTTCTCTTCTTGCATCCTTCTTTTATCTCTTTATCTTGAAAATAAATCATAAGCACAAGTTAAAAAGAACTTCTTTCTTTTTCTTCTTGTTAATCTTTCCCTGCATCTTAGAGTAGTGAAATTCATACTCTTAACCTCTTCTCAATTGTTTATATCCAAATGAAACATTTCAATTTTGGGTTAAAAATCTATTACATTTCATTCATGCTTGAATACATATTTAGCCCTCTCACTTAGTAATTAAAATGCATTATGAATAAATCGTAGTGCACATATGTTACATAACCTAACCAAAAACACAATCAAACACCTAAACATACTTGAGATAAGGCCCATCTAGGATTTCATCACCTAGAAGATACCTTACCCTTCCTGGTAATCCTACTTGGACTTCACTACCAAGGGGGAACCCATTCTGTTCTCTAGTAGAGTATAAACTATAGGGGAAGTATATATTAGCTAAGTGACCCAGCTTGGCTCTAGGCTCGTGAAGTGAGGGGAGTAAGCTCCTAGCACCAGGCCATGTACGGAACCTAATATAGATTTTGAGCACCAAAAATTAACCCAAAACCAACCTTAGACTACTTTTTTAGTACCTATTCTAAAAGCCCAATTCCCAAACATATTATTCTAAGGCATAAGCCAACACAACTCTAAAATTTATTTTTAGGAATTTAACGTTTAGAGGCTACTTGCCTTCATCTAATCTTCTATTTTTATCTAGTTTTTTGAGCTGGTAAGGATGCATTATTTTGAGCTCCAAAAACAACTCAGAACTTTCTTCTTTCTTCCAAAAACTTTTAGTTTTTTGAGTTTTTGGAAATACATAGTAACCAACATCAGTTTTTCCACTGACATCAACAACTAATCATCACCGACATCGGCAACTTACTTCACCGACATCAGTTTTTCTACCGACATCGGTCACTGTCAAATTTTTTTTCTCAAACAACAAGCTAAAAACTTGACCCTTTTGCTGTTAAAAACAAATTCTAGTTTTTTGAGGCTGAAACATATAGTTTTTAGAACCTGAATCTATTTTGCCTTGGATGGTTTTGACACATAGTCAAACCAAAACTCTTGTTGACCACGCAAGGCAACAACCACTCCCGCCTTCACCTTCTATATCAAGTCCCCAAATGGAGTATAATTCAGAAACTGAACATACTCCTATCCAACCAATCCCAACTCAACCCCCTATTGTTCTCGAAGGGGACCAAGACTTTGAAAGGTTCCTTGACCTCAATGTCAAGGCTCTTCAGCACTATCTCACAAGAAGTCAAACACGAGATCCTATAGGCAACCCAGTTTATGGGATGCCAACTTCTTTAGTTGAAACAAAAATCATATCAACAGGCTCCATAACCCAACCCATGGTCACCCAGGCCATTGCCTCAACTAACAACCTAACCATGACCAATCTTCAAAGTGTGGCCTCTCCTTCTATTTCTGGACCTACCTCCATTAGGATTTTTGTACCCCCTCAACCATAAACCATTCAACAAAGTTCTACACCATTCCAAAACATAATTTTCTCCATCCCACCTACTCTTGCACCCATAAATACAAGAGTGACTACTTATCCTTTGGCTAGTGTTGCCACCATCCAACCACCTTTGGCGACATTAAGTCAAGTTGTGCCTTCTAGCTTTATGACACAACCACCCTTGACTTCAACATCAGTCCCTATGACTAGTTACCAATATGTTGCGCCTATACAAGTGCAACCAACTATGTCATACACTCTGCCTAACACCTTCCAAATGCCTTACAACCTAAGGGGTACCCCACCTACAAATCCATCAACCGATCTAATCAAGATGTTGATGGATAAGGTGTCTAATCTTGAGACATCTATTTTGGGTTCAAGAAATGTTCTCTCATATGAACAAATATGTAATGAACCTATTCATCCTTCAGTCCCAATCTGACCATATCCTAGTCAGTGGGAACTTCCCAAGTTTACTCGCTTTTATAGTAAGGAGAACCCACAACAACATCTACGAGCATTTAGACATGCTTGTTACCTTATAGCACATGATGATGCATTATTACTATGCACATTTCCCATGTCGCTTTTTGGCACCACCCTTGATTGGTATAGTTCTATTACCAGTCATTCTCTTTTTACCTTCACTCAACTAGCTCAACTATTTCTTGACCACTTTTCAATCAACATCACTAAAAAGGTCTCTATCACAGACCTATATTCTATTAGACAATTTGATGATGAATCAATAGCTGATTTCATTGCTCGATAGAGAAGTTTAATCAACCAACTCTCCTTTTCTTTACCTCAACCTGAGCTCATTGAGCTCTTTTCACAAGCATGTGCCAAACACATCTCATCTACTTTGTGTGTCCAAACATTTCGCACATTTAACGAAGCTTTCACCATGGCTAGGAAGCTTGAACTTCATGCTATCGAAGAAAATAAAGTCAAACTGCGTAGTAAAAATACTAATGCAAAATCAAATGACCCTTCATCCAAATCTTCTTCTTCTAATTCCAATTCCAAGGGATCAACAAACACTGTGGCCCTTAGGCCATCATCTTCAACAACAACCAACCAATCTCAACCTTCCACATCAAAATACATCACAAAACAATTCCAACAATGATACGTACAACATCAATATACTCCAATAGGAGAATCATACGCTTCTATGTTGGATAAACTAGTAAAGCAGGGAGTCCTTAACCTCCCTCAAATTTGACCACCACCTCAATTTGATCCCTCGCAAGCTATCTCAGCATGGTATAGGGAAAATGACTTTTGTAATTATCATCGTGTCAAAGGTCATGACACTGACAATTGCAAAACCCTCAAGAATGTTATTCAGGATATGTTAGATAAGGGGGATCTTGTCTTGGATAACCCAAATGCGCTACCTAACCAAAACATAGACATCTTTAGGCAACCATTCCCTAACCATCCCCCTATCCAAAAAAACGTACAGACCATGACCGATGACCCCCAAGAGCGTAATATATGCATGGTCAACATAGTCTCTCCTTTTATGCCTAACCAACCTCTCCCACAGTCTGAAGAGGTTAGTCAACCTATTTATCCATCAGAGGTAGAAGAGCCTTCTTCTCTTATTTTTCCATCATAGGTAGAAGAGCCTTCTTCTCTTATTTATCCACCACAGGTAGAAGATCCTTCTTCTCCTATTTGTCCACCATAGGTAGAAGAGCCTTCTTCTCTTATTTGTCCACCACAGGTAGAAGAGCCTTCTTCTCCTATTAGTTCTCCATTGACCTCTCTTATATTGGAGGATGCTTTGATGATACCAGTGCCACTAGCCCTGCCCTCATCCTTCCTATTACCTATGGAGGATCATACCTTTCCTGCTCTTTGACCATAATTAGAAGGCACAATCATCCCTACCCTCTATCCTCTTAAGGAGTCACATTCTCCAATTCCTTATCCACCAAGAGAAGAACTTGTCTCTTCACCTACTTCGACCGAAGAATATCTAGTAATGGCTCTCTCACACCTTTGGCCTGAGATCACTGCATCTAACACATTTCCGGTCTCACAACCACCCACATCTTCTAAAAAACCAAAGCCTCAGCTAACATGTTCAAAGCCATTCTCTCGTTTGACTGAGAACTTAGGATTTCTCCATTCGAGGAACTTAGAACATGGGGCATTATGGGAGCGACTCAAAGCTCCTTATCTTACACATCCCATTTCATCTCGTACTATCAACCCTTCTATGACAAAATCTCCAAGAGTCACCAATGAGGACCAGGCTTCTACTTCCAAATCTTCAGAAGCTCAACCATCCACATCCGAGCCTAAACCCTCGCAAACTTCCACTATATCAAAATAGGTTAAATCCCTCGGTGTTCACCCCATATCTAACCTCACTCACCCACAAGTGAAGGTAGATTTGAATCTCGCCCCCCATAATAGTAGTCCTCACACCATATTAAAGAAGGCTACTAAACCACGTTGAAGAACTCCTCCTCCACCATCATCATTGCCCTCCATTTTGGGCCCACATCCTTCTACCTTAATAGGAGTGCTCCCTACTCCAGCACCTAACAAAAACAAGTTGCCTCCATTACTCCCTTTACCCACCAAAAACATACCTCCTCTAAAAAATTTGGCACCCCTCACAAAGAAAGTGTCATCTACACGAGTGGCCACACCACCAACCCAAAAGGTGGTACGAAAATCTCTCTCAACAACTCCCAAACAAAAGTCATTGAAACCTAGTGCATCAACAAGCACGGACCCATTAGTGGGTTCAGATGCTTTGATACTACACAGACTTTTGCAAAATTCTAGCATCACTCTCCCACCTATTAAACCATTTCAACCTCTCAGACCAAAACCATCCTAGTTTGATGACACTAAAATCTACCTATATCATCGTTCACCAGGGCATGATACCGAGAATTGTTGTGCCCTCAAGGTTGTCATTCACCAATACTTAGAGAAAGACACCCTTCTTGTTGAGGATACTATCAACAAATATTCAACACCGTATCATGTCTCTCAAACCTCTTCACCTTCATCGGGATTCCATCATCAGACTATGGTCCCTTTACCTCCTTCATCCCCTTTATTCGAGATTAATACCATCAATGTGGCCACTAGGTCACAAACTTTAAAGGATAAATCAAAAGAGAAAGTTGTTATTCCTTGGACCTACCCATTTGTCAAACTTGTTCAACCACCAAAACCCAAAATTTCTATCTTGGGTACATCCCAACCAACTTCTTCAGAGGCAATCCATGATTCTATGGTGAAACAACTTCACCAAACTCCCATGAAGATGAATTTATATGACATCATTCAAAGCTCTCCACAACATTATCAATCTTTAATCAAAGCTTTACAAGTAGTGGAGGTCCAACCTGAAGACCCCCAACCACTAGCTGCCTTAGTCCAATCATTACCCACCATCACCTCTATTACCTTTAGTGATTCTGAAATTCCTACCTCCAACTTGGAAGATTAGGATGCTGCCCTTTTCATCACAGCCTACATTGATAGAACTCACATTAAGTGAGTTATAATTGATGGGGGTACTAGCATCAATATCATTTCCACTCATGCCTATGACCAATTAGCCCTCCCAAAGAATTACGTGTCAAAGACTGACACAATTCTTTGATCTTTTAATGACTCCATCACCACTGCCATTGGCACCATCATCTTACATATTCGTGTTGGCCCACGAACAATCCTAGAACTCTTCTACATCATCGAAGGGGAGTTCCAATACAACATGTTATTATAACAACCTTAGATTTGTGCCATGGTCTATGTCCCTTCTACATTACACCGTTGTGTCAAATTTGAACATGATGGTCAAGTCCATGTCATTCCCGTAGACCCCTCCCCTTTCAAGACATGCAACACAACTTATCGACCCAATGATGTTCTCATTCCTTTAAAAACATCGACCCAAACACCACCTCCACCCGTGGAAGCTTCAACAAGTACACAAACGGTAGTTACACCTACACCACCTCCTCAAGTGACAATAAAAGACCCTATGGAAGATACCTTCCAACGTCTTTCACTTGGGGAGTATTGTTTACTCACCTTGGACATGTTCCAGACTCATCAAGAGTATGGACAACTTTATCACAATCCTAGCTATGACCATCATATCAGAATGGTCGTCCCTTATGGTCCTCTCAATCTTCAAACAAATATCATCTATGGAGGGCTAAATCGAGCTCCCACTGATGGGAATCCTCTTTCATCACCCCAACCATTTACGTTTGACTTCTCTTTTCTTGGCAACCCAAACTTTGCTCAAACCTATCTTTATAGGTGTGCATGAAAGGGCTTTGGCTTTGGGCGTTATGAACAAGGCTCTCACCAGCCTATCGAACCACCAAATGATGAGGCCATAAAGAATGCCAAGAAGTGACATGGCCTAGGTTTTGAAGAACCTACTGAAACTTCTAAAAACCCTCACCCCAAACCTATCATAGAACAATCACCTCTAGACTCGCCTATTCCCCCATCTTCACCTATGGAGTCGGTGGTTTCCATCCCTCCTAATTTTTTTTGCATAAACACCATTCACTTAGAACCCCTGGCCTATCAACTAGGTGGGGTATCAAGGTCTCTTCCTCTCGTTTATCCAGACATGATAGACGATGACTCTTCTACCATCAACACTATCCAATGTGTAGATGATGATGCCATTCTCACCTACATGGGTGCAGATGACTCCTTCATTCAATGATCACTTCCTTCAGAAACACAGGTTATGTTAAAGGAATCGACCATTGACATTAACCTTCCATCTTCCAATGTTCCTCATGTTTTAAAGATTGGTCAATCTTTAGACACCCAGGAACAAATTGACTATACCAAATTCCTTACAGATCATAGCAAATCCTTTGCTTGGACCTATAATGATATGCCTAGCATCAACCCTAACATTGTCATGCATAACATCATCACAAACCCCACAGCTAAGCCTGTCAAGCAAAAGCTTTGCAAGATGCATCCTCATGTCGCCCTCCTTGTCAAAGAGGAGCTTTAACATCTTCTATCTATCTCCTTTATCCAACCCATTGATTATTCACAATGGGTGTCAAACATTGTCCCTATCACCAAAGCAACTAGGGGGATCCGAATCTATACTGACTATCATGACCTTAACCTAGCTTGCCCAAAGGACAATTTTCCTCTACCCAACATCGACCAACTTGTTGATCTTACGGCTGGTCATGAGATGCTATCACTCATGGATGGGTTTTTAGGATATAACCAAATCCTGATTGTGCCAGAAGATCAACACAAAACTACCTTCATCACTCCATGGGGGACTTTTTGCTATAGGTTCATGCCTTTTGGCCTAAAGAATGTAGGTGCCACATATCAACACGCCATGACTTACATCTTTCACGATCTCCTCCACAAAATCATGGAGGACTATGTGGATGACCTGCTAGGCAAATCCAAACTTTGTCGTGACCATTTAAACATCCTCAAAATAATCTTCACTCACCTTCTACAATACAATGTTTGCCTTAACCCCAAGAAATGTGTCTTTGGGGTTCTCTCAGGGAAGCTTTTGGGTTTCATCATTTCTCTTCATGGCATTGAGATTGATCCCATAAAAATTTGAGCTATACTCGAGATGCTACCACCTACCAATCTAAAACAACTTCACGGCCTACAAGGGAAGCTTCAATCTATTCATCGCTTCATCTCGTAGCTTTTTGAATGATGTCAACCCTTTCATCACCTCCTCAAGAAGGACGTCTCCTTTAATTGGGATAAGAATTTCCAAGAGGCCTTTGAAGAGCTTAAATGTTATCTTGTCTCTCCACCAGTCCTTATTCCACCTAAAGGCGACCAACCTTTCTATCCTTACATCTCAGCAACAAATCATTCCTTAGGTGCCATGATCATGCACTGAGACGAACAACATCAAGAGCAGGCAGTTTATTATATAAGCGGAACACTCATTGAATATGAAACTTAGTATACTCGTACTGAAAAACTTTGCTTGGCATTAGTCTTTGCCACCTCCAAACTTCATCATTATCTCCTCAATCACAAAACTTATGTCATCACCCACACTGATCCTCTCAAGTACCTGCATTCCAAGCCATACCAAAATCAACGTATGGCTCATTGGCTCATGCTTCTTGCTGAGTTTAACTTGGAATTTATCCAATAGAAATCTATAAAGGGGCAAACAATCGCTAACCAACTAGTGGATGCCTCTCTACCTGACAACCAACCCTCTCACTGTGAATTCCCTGATGAATCTATCACCACACTTTCCACTGATGACATATTCTATCAAATGACAATGTTCTTTGATGGCTCTAAATGTAAACATGGTGGGGGTGTAAGGGTCATTCTCATCCCTCACGAGGGTGATCCCATGCCCCTATCCTTCAAACTTGACTTTGAATGTACCAACAACATGGCTGAATATGAAGCCTTAATTTTGGGACTTCAAACCACCCTTTTCCTAGGTGTCAAGACCATCAACATCTTTGGTGACTCACAACTAGTTGTCAATCAAATCAATGGTTCATATCTTTGTAAAAATGAAGTTTTGCAAAGGTACAAACACCGTGTTGACACATTGCTAGTCTTTTGACCATTATCTCTTGCAAACTGTTCCTCACTCTACGAATAAGTTTGCTGACACTATGGCCTCTCTCACCTCACGCATACCATCTTCATCTTCTTCTTCAAGAATTTATGTCATGAAACATCATTTGGCATTGCCTTCATATATTTCCACTGACATCAACTTTGTTGGCAATATCGACTCTAATCCACATGATGTTTGGTATAAACAACTTGTTGATGACTTAACTTTTTCTATCATTCTTCCTGATCTCTCTAGCAATGCACAGTGGGATTTTATCAAGAGTACTACTTGATATACCATGCTAAGGGGTCTTCTCTACAAAAGAGGTTTCGATGGCCTCCTTCTTTGATGTTTAACCTCCAGTGAAACATTTCACACCATTAAACAAGTTTGTGATGGGATTTGTGGAGGACACTTCAGTGGTAACTCAGTTGCAAAACGCATCCTTCACCTGGGCTATTATTGGCCCACTCTTCACCAAGACTATAGCAACTATGCTCAGCATTGTATTAAATGCCAGAAACACGCTAACTTACTTCACATCCCTAGCCATGCTTTACAATTTGCTAAGTATTTTTGGCCCTTTTCACAATGGGGCTTAGATTTAATCGACGAGATTAACCCTCATTCATCTCTCTGACATTAATCTATTATCACTGCAACCGAATACTTCACTAAATGGGTGGAAGTTGTTCCCCTCATCTCCACTAAAGCTGACAAAATCATCAACTTCATCAACCAACATATCATCTATCATTTCGGTGTTCCCCACAAGATCATCATCGATAATGGCAAATCTTTCAAAAACAAAACCGTTCAAAAACTTTGTGACTCTTTTGGCATCAAACTTAGCTTCTCCTCACCTTATTACCCACAAGCCAATGGATAGGCAGAGGCTTCTAACAAAATCTTAACCAAAATCCTAATGAAGGTGGTCAACGACACTGAAAGGGATTGGCACATTCACATTCCCTTCACTTTATGGGCCTGTCGCACTAGCATTCAAACCCCTACAGGTGCTACACCTTTCTCTTTAGTGTATATAATAGAGGCTGTCCTACCTCTTGAAGTATAAATACCTTCTCTACGCATCTCTTTACATGACATAATTTCTAACGATGAATTTCATCAAGATCGATTAGCTCAACTTGAGTTATTTGACGAACATCATCTTGCCACTCTTAATCATCTTCATATCTACCAAAATTGCATCAAACGTGCCTATAACAAAAATTTGAAAGAATGAGATTTTAAAATTAGGGATCTCATCCTTAAAGAAAACCAACACGTGACCAATATGGAGAGAAGTAAATGAGGCAAGTTTACTCCTAATTGTCTCAGACCTTATATCATAAAGCACAAGTATGGATCAGGGACTTATCGTCTATCTTCTCTTAAAGGCCGGCCTGAACCTGAACCCCTTAATGCCTTGCATCTATGACCATTCTATTTTTAATCAAGTACTCATTCACTTGATATTTAACTTGAGCTCGTCTCTTGAGCAATCCCTGTCATCCTCATTCCTATTTCTTTCAACCCTTTTTTCCTATAAACATTAGTTAATCCTTTTTGCATTAATACTTTGTCCTACTAAAAGGGAAACCCTTAAACCTCTCTAGGCTAGTCCATGACTAAAACTTCAGTCCACAAAACATACAAAACTGGGATGCCTATTCAAAGGTCATAAAACTATAAATGTAGACTGCTCCCTCGAAGGACAGCTGCATAATTACTATAATTGATAGACTGCTCCCTTGAAATATAGCTATTCAAAGACATTCAACCATACAAAGAAAAATATAGACCAATCCCTCGAAGGATGGCTATGCCCAAATCTTGCTACAAATAACACTCTCTCAAAATCTTCCTGCATCGATCAGCTTCACATATGACCACAAAACAAAACAACATCCCCACGTAGACTTCCCGCATTGATCAGTCTACCCAAAAAAAAATGACTGACAAAATATTAAGTCATGGACTCACCTATAGTTGTTCTTAGGGTCACCTATAAAAGGGGCAAAGTTATCCTTGCTAAAAAGGGTTACGCTATCCTCACACCTCACATAATCCAACCTATTACCCCAACATACCCAAGGGATTTTGAGCTCACTTAACATCAAGTGATTTAAATACTTCTCTAACATAAACCAATGGTCAATGACGTAATGCATGAATGGGGATTTTGTTTGCAAAAACCTTATCTATGCTATCATCATGGTCCTTGTCAATGAAAGAGCAACACGCCTTTCACTTCTTATACACCTTCGTCACATGCCCATAACATCACAACCAAAACATTTTTCAAACCTCTAACATAACATCATGATTTATTTAATACAAATACCAATTTGTGTTATATAAATTATCATAGCCCATTCACACTAGTTTCTATGGAAAACAATACATATGGAAACTAACAACCAAACACAATTTATGTCAAGCATAAACCATTACTTACTAAAGCATAAATAAACTCATTTCATTTATAGCATACACCATCACCAATATGGAAAATTGATAGGGATGAAAAACCTCATTCCAATGTTATAGAATACACCATCACACAATATGGAAAAGGCTATAACATCATTATTCATTTCATTCTTAGCATACACCATCACTAATATAGAAAATTGCTAGGGATGAAAAGCCACATCACCAATGTTATAGAATACACCATCACATAATATGGAAAAGGCTATGACATCATCATACATTCATCATTTCAAGCATGTACCATCACATATATGGGAAATGCTAACAACCCTAACTTCCCTTTTGGGGAGAACTACATTGGCCTAAGGCCATTTAAATAAGGGCTATGTAGGCAACACTCAGATGACACAAAGTCTTCTGAGGTTAGCTCAGCCACATTCATTTGTTCATCTACCTGATGGACAAACCATTTACCCTTTAACAATGACTTAATCTAGTCAAACCTAATCCATAACCTTGACTCTTCTTCCCTTTTGGAAAGAACTACATTGGCTTGAGGCCCTTGAAATAGGGGCTATGTAGGCAGCACTCAGTTGACACAAATTCTTCTGGGGTTAGCTTAGCCATTTGCCCATTCATTTCCCTAATGATGTCGGCTATTCATTTGTTCATCTACCTGATGGACAAACCATTTCACCTTTAACCATAACTTAACCTAGTCAAACCCAATTCATAATCAACTCTCTTCTTCCCTTTTAGGGAGAACTACATTGGCCTGAGGCCCTTCAAACAAGGGCTATGTAGGCAACACTCTGTTGACATGGGGTCTTCTAAGGTTAGCTCAACCATTCCTTTGTCTGTCCATCTAATGGACCAACTATCTATACCAACCCAAAATCATGACCAAACAACCAGCCCTGACACTGAATGAGTTACCTAGACTTCGCATGGGGCACATTAAAGATCGCATACATCTCTCCATCCACAACACACACCACTTGAGATGACTTATATCTCAACTCGACCCGACCAATGACCTTGGAGATCACGACTATCTCCCTTGACCATGACCACTTTCGAGAGAACTTTGCATTGGTTGTTTTGATTGCATATATGCTACCTCACGAATAGTTAGCAAATTATACGCAACCCACAATACGACCCTCACAACTATTGATGGATTACGCTCAAGTTGATCACCAATATTTGTGAATTTTTTCATGTTTTCCAAGAGCACTTCCTGAGCCCAGGATATTTGGAACACGATGACCATTGGAGCTACAGCTTTCATAGTTTAACCCAATCAGCTATGACTAAATGTTGGGGGCTAGTTATTTTGATTTTAGCACTCCTCAACCTTTGACTATGACAATTTGACCTATCTATAATGTGAAGTGGTATACACGCAATCCCAACTATTACAACATTCACACTCCAACTTCACCATACACATCCACTACCTATAAAATCAACACTCGATATTAGGTTACCTTCCCTCAACTCTTGCTTTGAGGGGGGATACCTCATCCCATAACTAGGGTAACTAACTCTTATTTTTGTCTTGCAATTCATCAAAACAACCAATAGGACAAAAATGACCTTATCCCATACCTGGAGCAACTTACTCCTATTTTTGTCTTGCAGTTCATCAAGAACAACCAACAAGACAAAATGGGGCAAATGTAAACACCAAAATAGTGTCAACCCCCCTTGGTCCCTTTCTAAATTTCACATGCCTAACCTATACTTTATTAATTTAAAATTCTTATTTTAAATTAATCATCCCCTTTAGACACCTCACCTTCGATTCCTCACCCTTAGACCATTTATCACCCTATGACTAATCATAATTACCTAAGACCTATTTCAACTCCCCCACTAATTCTCACACCTATTAAACCTGCCTTTGGACCATTCAACAATGACAACTGAACTTGGCAAATGGAAGAACGAGCAAAAGGCTAAAAATAGCCTTTTTACCCATTCTCTAGCCGCTGACATTGGTCAATAGTCAACCGAGGCTGGTGGTATCACTGACGTCAGTTTTTTAAAACTAAATTCTAACCTCGATTGCACCCCTAAATGCTAACTCTCTGGCCCCTAGAATCTAGATTCTCTTGCTCCTCGTCTCTTTGTAGATCAAAGGTAGGCTTTGGGATGAGGCATCAACATTTTATCATCACTCTCTAGCTATAGAAGCTCTGTAGAATTCACTCTAGGCATTGGATTGGAAGGTTGTACAAAGTCTCCTACATCAACCATAATAGGAACAAGTCTTCTACACTTCTGGTTCTCCACCAAGAGCTAAGTATTCTTCTAGTTTATATTTCAGTATTTTTAGAGTGCATTGGTAATTAGTCCATTGGCCATTTTTGAGTACTATTGAGACCAAATCTGGATTTCTTCCTAGAGAGGATGAAAAGCCTTCCTTTTATCCTAACCCATTTTGACAACCTGTCCCCTACCTTTGTCCTTCCTAAGACTCTGACCACTGTACTACATCCCTACACAACCCTTTTGAATCTCCTAGACCATTCTATTGACCACAGACATACCTTGAAACCTGTTCAAGGCCCGTTGCCCCTACCAACATTAGCATCAAGGCCCATTGCCCCTATCGACGTTGGCAGCATAACTGACATCGACAACATTGACTAACTGACAATGGTAGACTAACCGACGTCGAAGACTATGAGAGGCAGATTTCAAGAATTAGGTACGCATTATCTATTTCTCTTCTTTAGCATTTTATTATTTCTCTTTCTAGCAACACTCTTTTGTCAAATAAGTGGACTGTCATCCCTCAAAGAAGTCTTTACACTTTTGGGACAGAGCTTTGCTTGGCAGTCCACCATGTATCTATCTAACATTTTCTTTGTTTGAGTCTCTTTCTCTCTACAGGTGTCTTCCTCCATAGCCAAAGAGGAGTCCCTACAACATCTAGATATGGTGTGCAACTTCATCCGGGTATCATCTAACCCCTGACCATTATCTTTAGTTTCTTATTTCTTCTAAATGTAAACAATCAAAAATGAGTAGAAACAATCAACACTCATAAATCAATAAATTACAAGAAATATACCAATCCATTCCAAAATACATAACACAATATGTAGGAATCCAAAATCAACCCAACATTCATATATAAAGTTTGTAAATACATGTACACTGTATCAACTACAATCAATCATGAATGAGCATCATGTCCTCACTCTCAGTCTTGCTCTCTCCTCTAGTACTAGTCCCATCATCCACTCTAGTGCTTGATGACCCCACACCTCCTTGAGCTCCCAAATGCCTTTTACACTATCTCTCTCACTCCAATAACTACCCATGTTCCTTGCACAAGTCTATGTATCACCATTGAAGATCCATGTACTCATACATAATCCTTGTACTCATAGATCCATAATAAGGTGGAAGTATCCAATGCCTATCTAGCTCAGCCCTTAGCTCATCTCTCTCTCCTACTTCCCTAACATAAACAACTATAGCTATAGCAATCCTATAAAAAAATGATCATAAACACTAGATATAACTATCACTCACTCTATTAAACCCTCCTCCATAACATCATCAAGAACATGTCGTGTGAGATAGGAAAGTGTAAACTTGGTGATGGTCTCCCAAAACCCATCATCTATATCTTTTCTTCTAGTAGGTGTTTCATCTTGAGCACCTCCCACTCTATCTACATGAAAAAGTACAATACTACATTAGACATGCATTTTCATAATAATCATAAACAAGCAAAAACTTATACATAGTTAAAATACAATTGCTACTTACCTCTCATCATCCGAATCAAAGCAATATCCTCATACTCAAGGGCATCCCTTCCATCAATAATATATAATGGATCCCAATGATATCTATCCCACCATGTGGGATATGCCTCTAAGCATCCAACATCATCTACATTAGGAATATCTATAGCCACATATTGTGCATCTAAAGGTAATACTACTAACTCAATCTTAGTGGGCCTCCCATGAGCTCCTACCCTTTTTTGTGCCCATTTACTCCTTATACACACCCATGCTACTAGGGGCACATCATATGGTACCCCAAACTATATAATCATGTGATCATACTAAAATCACTCATATACTCCAACCTAGAGGTCATGTAACCAACAACTAATGTTCATATACTATAACTACACCCCATCCTTGGGCTACCTAGGAAATCCTCTATAGGGATTCCATATGATATCCTGAGCCACCAATCTATCTAAAAATAATCTATATTGATATATCCCAAGAGACTGAATAGCCAATGTACTCATCCACTACTCCCCATATGGTTATGGCACTTTTCACCTCTCCCTCAACAATCCTATCAGCCACACAAATGCTATATACTCATAGGAACAATAATGAAATAAGGTAGTTGAGCTCACACCACCATTAAATACCTTTTGAGTAAACTTATAATGATCCTGGTATAAATGGGCAAGCGTAGTCCTACCCCATTAAAACACAGTGTCATAAACCCATATACTATGCACAATCCTATGTATCATGTATTCAATCAACACCCCACTCCCATCCACAATAACAAATGAGGCCAACAACATAGCCAGCCACTTTTACAAATGTGGAACACTAGACTTTACTATAATCGATAGTAACACATCATTGTCACTGCCTCTCTGATGTATGCTTGAGGGCATACCAATAAAATATAAGGACATATGCTCAATATCATTTGTACCCATGTCTTCCTACAATGTCACCCGACATCCACTAATAAACAAATGTAAAATATGATACACATCCTCCAGAATATTCATAATCTCCCTAGTAAGAAACTAGAAAGTACATGTATTTGCATTCCACCTCTCACATAAGGCATTAATAAGGTACCTATCCCACTGCATAGGGCATAGGTCACACACGTGACCCAACTCTACTCTATCCATCATAGCTCTCTCATCAGTTGATAAAGGTAATAACCATAGTGTCTCCATAACTTGACCTCTATGAAACTCTCTCATCCATACCTCACTCTACAAAAACACTAGAAAATAACATACACATCAATTCACCATGCCAAATCAATATCCAAATAAAAACATAGAAACTAAACTAAGAATTAGCCCATAAAATCTAACCTCTAAGACAACAACACTAGACAAGAATGCTACAACTTAAAAAATAGTACTAGAGCCTAAACAACATGTTAAAAATATTGTCATTGATGTCAAAGGTCTAGCATTGGTAATAAAGGCCCCATTGCATTTAATAGTGTTTTTAATATTCATATCTTTGCTAATTTGTGTTATTATTTATTTAATATTAATGAATATATTTTTGGTTGCATATAAGTAAAAAGAGGGTCCATGGAGAATTCAAAGAGTCATGGGATAAAGACAAAAGAGGAATGGGATGCATTTTCTCATGAAGAGTCATCTGTAGGAATTCCAAGAGTCACCATGTGAAGATAAAAGAAGGTATGGCACATTTTTCCATGAAGAGACACTTTGAAGAATATGAAAAGTCACCAAGATAAAGACAAAATAGGAAAGGATGCATTTGCTTATGAAAGGTCACCATGTGACTTTTCAAATACAAGGATATATAGGGTCATGCAAGTTTGGTGCCATTTTTCCATGAGGATTGAAGGGTCACAAAGAGTGAATTACAAAGGTCATTTGGAAAGTTATAAATAAAGGCTTGAGAAGCCATTTGTAATATGCAAGAGAGTGCATAGTTTTGTAATTATTTTATATAAGAAAAGAGGAGAGAAAAGTAGGAGATATTGTAGAGTTATATCATTTGTTGAGTATGCAACAATGAGAGATAGTTATTTTTTATACACAAGAGGGGTTAGTGCTCCTATGGGTTGGTGATCAAAAATAGTTATTGCATTGGTGCTTAGCAAAGGGGTTGGTGCTCTTAAAATTTGGTGCTTTCAAACTTTGTAATTTGAGTTGGTGTTCATTCATATACTTGAGATTATTCTCTACAGTTTTTCTACTTTAGGTTTCTACGTAAAAATTTGGTGTCTCTCTCTCTTGTGTGGTGCATGTTATTGTTTCAATTTTATTATACATCTTGAATGTGTGATTAATTGGTTAAAGAAAAAAATAGATTAAGTAAAATATATATAATATACTGATTCACCCCCCCTCTCAATATATTTTATGCTCAACAATTGGTATCAGAGCAGGTTCCTTTTGAAAAAGTTTTACAGCTTGAAGGTAGATTGAGGAAATCACGATGGATGGATCACATGAAGGTTTTTCTAAAAATAAGGCACCTTTGTTTGATGGGGACAATTATGCTTTTTGGAGCATAAGGATGATGACTTATTTGATGGCCCTTGGATTTGACATTTTTCAAGCATTGGTGGAGGAATATGAAGAGCCACAAACACTTGTAACTACTCCAGTGGAAAATAAGGTAAGTGAAAATAATTCTAAAGCTTTAAATGTTATTTTATGTGTTTTATATGAATCATTATTTGTTAAAGTTATGCAATATAAATCTGCTCATGAAACTTGGGTAAATCTTGAGAATATTCACAAAGGTGATGGAAAGGTTCGGCAAGCTAAGATTCAGACTTTCAAAAGATAGTTTGAGAGTTTGAAAATGGAAGAGGAAGAAAATATAGAAAGTTACCTTTTGTGGGTTGATCAAATAGTTAATTAGATTCAATGTCTTAGAGAAAAATTAGAAGAATCAATCATGGTACAAAATGTTTTGAGATCTCTACCATTGAGATATGATGCAAAAATTTTGACAATTGAAGAGATGAAGAATTTATCCAAGCTAAAGATGGATGAGCTACATGGTGTATTCTTATGGCATATGAGATGCAGACCATACAAAAAAAACCCTCAAAGAGAGAATCTACTTTCAAGACATCAAAGAAAGAGAAGGTTAAGATTCAAGAATCAAGTGATAGTTCAAAAGATGATGAGGATGACAATAGATCTTTATTCATTCGCAAGCCAAAAAAGGGCACAAGTAAATATCAAGGAAAATTACTTTTTAAATATTTTAATTGTGGAAAGATTGGACATTTTGTAGCTAAGTGCCCAAATAAGGGTAATGGTGATAATGAAGAAGGAAATTCTACATACAAGAAGAATTTCAAAGGAAAATTCAAGAAGGGATTTGAGAAGAAGAGTTTGTATTCTAAAGTTCCTAGTTCAGCTAAAGATAGTGGAGTCAGTGATTCAGAAGAAGAAGAGATTCTATTCATGGCCATACATGAAGATGCCTTTCTAAGAAAAATTACAGATGATCAAGAAGAAGAATAAGATGAAGCCAAAGTGAATCTAGAAGGATAATTCTTTTGTACCTTAGAAGAGTTAAATTCTCTTGAGAAGAAGAATTGAAGATTGAAGCTCCAGATTGAGAAAAATGAAAAGGAGTCAAAGGAAATAATTAAAGATATACAAACACACTTTGAATAAGCCAATAAGAATAAAAAAGATCTAACGATACAGTTGCAAAAAGCAAGTGAAGAATTTGAAATATATGTTATTAAAATTACTTCTTTAAAATCAGATCTTGAGAAAACAAATAAAGCAATTAATGATAAAGTAGCTAATGAATCAAAATTTGAGAATACAACTAATATTTTGAATAAGATATTAGAAATTCAAAGATCAATGTCAGATAAGATAGGTATCAGATTTGAAAAAGAGAAAGGTGAGGCCACTACTTTCATAGATAAGGTTAACATAGAAAAGGAAAGAGCTATGTTGAAGCTCTTACAAAAGAGAAAATAAAAAGGGAATAAGTTAATAATATAGAGGATATCTCAAACAAAGAAGGATAGAAGGAACAAAGCTACAAAAGGTAATCGGGTCAAAAATATACAAATAGTTCCTATTTTTATGGTTACTATTTTTATTGTAATGAATATGGTCATAATAAAATAGAATGTCAAAAAAGGGCTAACAATTTCAAAAATAAGGAGAAGGAAACTCATGCAGAGTCAAGCAAAAGCCATAACTCTTTTTCTCCTCTATCAAGATTTAATGAAGAGGTCATAATATGTTACAAGTACAACAACTTCAGACATAGCCTGATATTGTAGAAGCATGTTTGAGTCAGTCAAAAAAGACCAGAGTTTCAAGGCTCCAGTCATCAATAAGAAAGTTTAGACAAGTTCATGGTAAAATAATAACCTAAAAATTCTACGTTGATACAGACAGCTTTGCATGCAAGAAATGAAGAAAATCCATGGTTCATTGATAGTGGATGTTTGAGCCACATGGTAGGAGATAAGAGGAAGTTCATAACATTGAAGAAGATCAACGGTGGCACAATGAAATTTAGAGATAATACTACTGCCATAATTGCCAAAAAAGGTACACTAAGTTTGGATAATGGTAGAACTAAAACTAAAAATGTTTTGTATGTAAAAGATCTTAAGCATAATTTTTTGATTATAAGTCAAATTTGTGATCAGAGGCACACATTAAAGCTTTATGCAAAACGTTGTGAAATTAATATAAAATATTCAGATGTGTTGGTTGTAGATGCTCAGAGAATAAGTAATGATTTGTAAATGTTATTAGACATCAAAGGTCAAAAATTTTGTTTGAGTTAGATTGAAGACAGTTGGCTATGGAATAGGAGAATGAGACACATAAATTTTGACAATCTTGTCAACATTAATAAGAAGCAAGTAGTTAAAATCTTTCCAAGACTACAAAGCCATCTAACACGCTTTGAGAACCTTGTCAACATGGGAAGTAGGCCAAAAGGCAGTTCAAAATAAAGTAATACTCAACCACTCAGATGTTAGAGCTTGTTCACACTAATTTGTGTGGACCTATAAGAACTCAAATTACTCAAAGTGAAAAATATTTTATGTTTCTTATTGATGATTTTTCACATATGACTTGGGTAATGTTTTTAAAAAAAATAATAAGCTTTCAGACATTTTAAAGAAATCAAAGTATTAGTTGAGAATGAAATTAGATTGAAGATTAAGTTCATAAGATCAAATCGAGGAGGAGAATTTATGTCAAATTAATTTATTGAGTATTGTGAAGACCATGAAATAAAGAGACATTATTCAGCAACTAGAACTCCACAACAAAATGGAGTAATTGAACAGAGAAACAAAATAGTTTATGATATTTCAAGGAAAATGCTAAATGAATCCAAGATACTAGATAAATATTATAGAGAGGCAATTGGTATAGCAATGCATATCTAGAACAGAGCATTATTGAGAGTAAACAGTGATAAGACTCCTTATGAGCTATGGAAAGACAAACTAGTTACAGTTGATTATTTTAGAGTTTTTAGTAGTAGATGCTTTATAAAGAGAACTAATGAAAAACTTGGTAAGTTTGAATTTAGAGCAGATAAAGTTATATTTCTTAGTTATTCTTGTAAAATTAAATCTTATAAATGTTATAACAAAAGAACTAAGAAGATAGTTGAAAGTGCAAGTGTCAGGATAGAAGAAGATGGAATGCAAAGAATCAATGATCTAATAGACATTCCTGAAATCACTGAAGAGGAAGATTTTGAAGAATCAGATGAAGATGAGAAGAAGGAGAAAAAGGACACCAAAACCCAATATAAATATGTCTAGAGAAATCATAATGAAATTGACATCATTAGGGACATAAATGAAGTAATTCACACTAGAAGAATGATGGTAAGTGAATCTGAGCAAGTTAATTTCTCTTTGTTATCCAAAATTTAGCCTAGAATTTTTTCAAAAGTTAAACATGATAAGCATTGGGTTAAGGCAATGGATGAAGAATTAGATAGAAAAGAATGATACTTGGGAGTTAGTGCCTAGAATAAAAGATAACAATGTGATAGGAACAAAATGGGTTTATAGAAATAAGTTGAATGAAAATGGAGAAGTGACTAGGAATAAAGTAAGATTAGTATGTAAAGGATATGCTCAAATTGATGGAATAGATTTTGAAGAAACTTTTTCACTAGTGGCAAGACAAGAGGCTATTAGAATGTTTCTTGCATATGTAGTGTTTAAAAAATTTAAAGTGTTTCAGATGGATGTCAAATTTGCCTTCCTAAATGAGAATCTAGAAGAAGAGGTCTACATTGAGTAGCTTGAGGGATTTATTCTCTCAAATATTAGTAGCCATGTATGCAAATTGAAGAAAGCAATGCATAGATTGAAACAAGCTCCTAGAGATTGGTATGTAAGACTTGATAAGTACATGCATGATTAAGGTTTCAAGACATGATTTGCTGACATTAATCTCTACATCAATTGATTGTTGTGGTATATGTTGATGATATCATTTTTGGAGGAAACATTGAAAAGATGATAAAAGATTTTTTTGATAATATGCAAAAAGAATTTGAGATGTCTATGCTTGGAGAATTTTCATTTTTATTAAGATTGCAAATATTTTAGTAAAATAAAAAAAATTCATATCTCAAAGTAAATATGCCAATAAAATGTTGAAAAAAATTGGTTTTGAGGATTATGTACCAGTTGGTACACCAAAGAGTATAGAAAATAAGGTGAGTAAGGATGAAGATTCACCTATTGTAAATCAATCTTTTTATAGATCTATGATTGGTAGTCTTTTATATTTGAAAACATCGAGGTTAGACATCATGCATGTAGTAAGTATGGTTGCAAGATATTAGTCAGCTCCAAAAGATAGTCATGTTTAGTTGGTGAAGAGAATATTTAGATATATCAAGGGGACATTGGATTATTGATTATGGTATCCCATAGGTAGAGATTTAACTTTGGTTGCTTATATAGATTTAGATTGGGTAGGTTACTGGGATGATAGAAAGAGTAAAAGTGGAGGATCTTTCTTCCTCAATGATAGCTTAGTATAATGGTTAAGCAAGAAGCAAAATTTCGTAGCACTTGCTATAGCTGAAGTAGACTATATTACAGTATTATTGTGTTGTACTCAAGTGCTTTGGATGAATCAAACCTTATAAGATATCATGGTAAAATATGATGAGCCTATGTATATTTTTTATGACAACACAAGTGTTATTAATATTTCAAAAAATCTAGTGATGCATTCAAGAACAAAACATATTCCCATCAGATATCACTTCTTAGTAAAATATGATGAGCCTATTTATATTTTTTATGACAACATAAGTGTTATTAATATTTCAAAAAATCTAGTGATGCATTCAAGAACAAAACATATTCCCATCAGATATCACTTCTTAAGAGAGCAAGTTGCATATCAATAGGTTAAAATGGAATATATCAGTACTATAGAGCAAATTTTAGATATTTTCACAAAATCACTACCAAAAGACACATTTGAGTATCTATGGGAGAAGTTGGGAGTAATTTCTTTTACTTCCTACCATTGAGGATCAACATCAGTTGAAGGGGAGATAAGTGTTAGCTCTAGGATAGGCCATTTGCCATTGATGTCAAAGGGGGAAAAGAATAGAAATAGGTATAAGAATAGGTACAAGTACAAAAATAGGTATAAGGACTAGGTACAAGTTACTATAGTGAGGGGGATTTAATGTATGTTTTTTAGCTGGTAGTATGTGTAGGTTTCAGGATGTGGTATTTTTAGTTTGATATTGTCATCAATGACAAAGGGGGATATTATTAGAAAATTGTCATTGATGTCAAAGGTCTATAATTGGTGATAAATGCCTCATTACATTTAATGGTGTTTTTAATATTCATATCTTGGCTAATGTGTGTTAATATGTATTTAATACTAACAAATATATTTTTGGTTGCATATAAGTCAAAAGAGGGCCCATGGAGAAGTTAAAGTGTCATGGAGTAAAGACAAATGAGGAATGAGATGAATTTTCTCATGAAGAGTCATCTTGAGGAATTTTAAGAGTCACCATGTGAAGACAAAAGAAGATATGGTGAATTTTTCTGTGAAGGGACACTTTGAGAAATACAAAAAGTCACAAAGATAAAAAAAAAAGAGGGAAGGATGCATTTTTTATGAAGGGTCACCATGTGACTTTTAAAATACAAGGATACGAAGGGTCATGCAAGTTTGATGCCATTTTTCCATGAGGATTGAAGGGTCACAAAGGGTGAATGCCAAAGGTCATTTGGAAAGCTATAAATAAAGGCTTGAGAAGCCATTTGTAATATGCAAGAGAGTGCATGGTTTTGTAATTGTTTTATATAATAAAAGAGGAGAGAAAAGTAGGAGATATTGTAGATTTCTATCATTTATTTAGTAATCAACATTGAGAGATAGTTGTGTTTTATACATAAGAGGGGTTAGTGCTCATATGGGTTGGTTCTCACAAATAGTTTATATGTTGGTGCTAAGCAAAGGGGTTGGTGCTCCTACAAGTTGGTGCTTGTGAACTTTGTAATTTGAGTTGGTGCTCATTCATATACTTGAGATTATTCTCCATGGTTTTTCCCACTTTAGGTTTCCACATAAAAATATGGTCTCTCTCTCTCTCTCATGTGGTGCACGTTATTATTTCAATTTTATTTCATATCTTGAATGTGTAATTAAGTGATTAAAAAAAGAAATCAGATTAAGTAAAATTTATTTATTATACTGATTCACCCCCCCTCTCAGTTTATTTCATGCTTAACACAACAGTGTTGGAGGAGGGATAGGAGTACTGGAACTAGTTAAAAATTTCCTAGGCTACTTAAAATAGCTAAAAAACATCAAAAATAGGATTCTAAATAGGAAAAAATAAAACATTAAGCTTACTCACCAAGATAACATCACCTCCAGCCTTTACATGGGTTACCAATTACTTAAACTAGGTCATAGTAGGTATTCATCTCCTCAATATATATCTCACTCCAGAGCTCCAAATCTCAACATAGTCAATGCACAAATGAATCGAGAATCAATCCAATTTTACTATATCAAATAAATTTCTCATTCAAAGAAAAATTCCTTTTTGCCTATAACTTGAACCATGTAGCTTTATTTTATAGACTATTTGGTTACATAAAGTCATGGCAATGATACCTTAAATATCATGCAAGCCTTACTCTCTTACTGCATCATCCACATACTATGGCACACACATCTCTATACCTATTTTATATCAAGACATACAACTTGGTCCTAACCAATCAAAGAATCATTCAACTATCAAAACTTGTTCCAATTTTAACAACTTAGTCTAATCAATCAAACAAATTCTCAATCAATTTAAACTATACCAACCTTATGTATATCATTCCACCACTATTCATCACTTTTGTCTCAAACTCCTCTATCTGAGATCTCATTCCTATCACCAAAATGGGGGCATCATTCCTACTATTCTTATTCATACACCTACCCAACATGCATATCCACTCTCATAGGTGGATGCACCATGGTTCATACACCTCTAGTAGTTAGATTATCAAATTCAGCTCAAATCAGTCAAGATATTTAGTGATTCATATTACATGGGTCATTCAACATTACTCAGGACATTCAAAGGGACATACCTTGAATTTATAGATACACAAACTATTTAGATATAGTGATTTAGATCATATGGATCCACAGTGATTTTAGCTTACAAATACATAGATTAGTTAGATAAAATGTTTTAAATTATATGGATTCATAGTAACTTTAACATAGATTCAGACCAGATACCAAACTTGGGGGCATGTACATACTAAATGTCTCATACATACAGCTTCATACAACATGACATAGTTATAGGACTAGATAATAGATTATAGGCATAGTGTAGAGCACATTGTTTTGATCTCCAATTTTACACATGGCACAATATCTCATATCACATGTGTTTATATAGATTACCATACTATACATATACATCACTCACATACCAAATTTGGGGGTATGGCACAAATGTTCATGTTTTTCATCATCCAAGATTATATATATTAGAATGGTAATACATGACATTCTCTTCTTGCACATTTACTAGAGTTTTAGATTATACCCAGTTGTACCTAGGTTGTCACTAGGTTATATCATATAATTGTCTATAGTGGTTGGTCCATCGCATTACCTAGACTTAGACTATATGAGTTTATGTGGGACAAAGGACAAATAGTGGTTTTGGACCTCTGAGCACTTCTTAGTTCTAGTTTAGATATTCAAAGTAGGAGCATGATATATTGTTATATTCATAGTATACTGATTCTATGCACACATTCTATATTACATGAGTTTATGTGGGATAGAGGGTAGACATTAGTTTTGGACCTCTGAGCATTTCTCATTCCAATCACATTTAGCATAGGGGGAAAGGATCATCCTCTTTCTTCATTTTATACAGATTCCACTTTTATATTTAGTACATGGGGCATCAATTTTAGGTATTCTTCCTTTCTTTAGGCACTATTCAGCTCTCCATCCACTTCTCTGGCTAGGAAGTGAGTTGGACCCTTTGCAGCATATTCATCTTCACATAGGTAGGTTTAGGTACACCTTTTATTTTCTTTCTTTTACTTTAGTACTTAATTTTATTGCATCACTACATCAAAAGGGGAAAAAATGTATACACCCTAAATTAGTCAAGCAACCACACATATCTTGTCTTTTCACAGGAGACTTCGACTGGAGAATATGAACTTTGTTCACATTTAGCCATGTCATTAATTTTATTCATCTTGGTCTTGTTACATGTTCTAGACACCTTTTTACCTATTCTCAATCATCTAAATCCTTTCAAATAGTCATTCCACCTTATCCAAGTCATTTTTTTATCCTCTTTCCATCCACCTAGATCTTGGGACTATAGGATAAGAACTTTAGGGTTGAACTATAGCACTGGTGCCACTAGTGTCCATTTATAGTGCTCTTATCTAGGGTCATTTTAAACTCCAATGGTCAATTTAATTTAATTAATATGTCACAACCCTCTCTTATCTTCATCCTTAAGTTTCCTAATATTGGCCAAATGCAAATAAAGCTAACAAATACAAAATAAAGAGTCTCCTATATAACAGATTACACAAGGAATTTTGTATCTAACACTTAATACTTTAGCACATTACATAATTAAAATAAATTAATAATATATCTCATCATTATACATCACACATATACTTGCATGCTTGATCAAGGAAGTGTCTAGGCAAAAGTCATTCTTACATCTATCGTGCACGTTAATTATGCACATTCCCTAAAGGAGACTACATTTGATCTAAGAACATAGTTTAAGTGTTAATGTAGGTAGTGATTAGGATAGTATGGGTTATATATCATGCGATAATTCTTCTCCTAACCTAATTTTTACCCCTTTTTCTTTTGATGCATTTGTTGTTTACATGTGTGTATATAGATACAAGGTTTAGAGATTGAAATGGACCTATAACAAGCTCTATTGACTTCCAACCTCTAAAATTTTGTACACATGATCATACAAACATAATGAATAAAACCCAAACAGATTATATCCTTAGGAAAATAGAGGAAAAGGTGGACTACATTGCTAGTGCCACTCTTGTCCACTTTCGGTGCTCATGTCCAATCATAAAATAAAAGCTAGATCAAGATTCATGATAGTGTCCCAATCTTGCACATCAATTTTCAGCTCTTGATTCATTCATTTTAGTCAATTTTTAGATAGGTTTATTTATTCTTCTCATGTAAATTACTTGATAAAAATCTATATTTTACCATATTAAACTAGAATTTCTACTTACTTTAAACCCTTTATTGTTTAGGAACTAAACACTAGTTTCCCAAAAATAATAAAACACTCTTTTTAGAGGATTTTAGGTGAGGGTTGGAGTGGATTAATTCAATAATATTGGGTATGGATTGGAAAAATTAACACTTTTTGAAATGGTTTAAGGATATCCATCTCAAGATTGTTAGGGTGATCTTGTTTCGTCACTTAAAACTACCATATCAATTCTAAAAATAACTTCTTAGTGGTATTTTCTTCTAATATAACATTAGGTTATAGATTTATAATAGCTATGGGTATCATTATCCTAATTCTATTGGTTGTGTAAATACCTTAGATTCTTATTTTTTTAGCAAACTTAAATCTCTTAATTATAAATCTACCAAATTAATACCTCTCATACTACATGTAACCAACCAGTCTTTTTTACTTAAAATGTTATGCCATGTCCTTCATAAGGTTAGTAAAAATGGATATTATTTTATGTCTAACTTATACCTATGAAAAATAAAATAAAAATAATATAAAAATCATAAAATATCTCAATATTTTAATAATTAATAACTTTGACAACCTAACCAGGAAATGGTGTAAAAAATGTATGGTATTACATTTGATTTTCAAACTAGGGAGATATAATTTTCCAGTGTTTTTCACTAAATATGTTATACAAAACCAATTTTAATTATTTTAAATAATAGTGTTATCAAGGAATCTAATAAGGGTGGTTAGAACATGTGTTAGAAAAAGTTAAAAAAACTTGAATAAAAACACACTAACATGCATAACACTCACTTTCCTAGATCATAGGGGGATCTTGGTGAACAAACAACAAATGAAAAATCTCAACTAAAATTCAAAGAAATTATAAATTCCTTACCTTCCTTTAATTCTCTAAATGATGTGTTCATTTGGCTTGCTCGGCTTGTGCTCAAAGTGTCTTTGGAAAATGGAGTTGTGTGGCTCCTTCTCTCCTTAGCACCATTGTTTGGCTTATGATTGATTGATGGATTGGCTAGTGATTTTGGAATTATAATGCTATATCTTTGAATCATGAACTAAATCATACATTATAACTTTACTAGGCTCAAGCTCTCCAAATAAAGAGACAAATGCTTGTATTTATAGGTTTAGAAACTAACCCCAACTCAAGGTGAATTAGAGTGTAGTTAGAGCTTGGAATGGGTTCAAACCTAAAAATTTTGAGTTAATTAACCCCAATAGAGTTAAAATGTGTCAAAATCTCATTATTATCAATGAATAGGCATGTTGAGATATTTTCAAATGCTTGACAATTCACAAAAAGTAATTATGAAAATGCTATGATATTTGCATTTTTAAATTTCCTTTTTTAGAATTGCATTAATTGATCATAGTTAATTCAAGTAGACATTTGATTTGGTTTAGATTTTTTTTAATTTTTTAAAATATTTTATCATTTTGAAGATTTGATTTTATGTGTGCACTTGCCCCATTTAATTGGTCTATAGGCCAAATTGCATGTTATGATGATGCATGATGATTAGAGATGAATCTTTGAAATTTTTTGTCTACTTATGATAGGATACCCCAATTAGGAATGTCTCAATGAGATTTTAATCTTTGATTAGTGTTACACAAGTTTATTTTGGGTGTGTAGTGATTTACAGGCTTAATTTACAATAGTTGGTAAAAAATGGTCTAATGTCCAGTATGAAGCCATTGGTGGCCAGTTTTAGGTGTCTATAGTTTGCCCCTATTTGGGAAGATGTTGCAAACCATAGGCACAATAATGTCTTATTAAATAATGATAAAAAGTCTTGTAATCATAAATGAAGATGATGATTGAAGAAAAATCTTCAAATGATGTTTGGGAAGCCTATAATGATTCCCCCTTGAGGGAGTGGCCATCATATACAGTCAATGGATGGTCCCTTAAAAAAAAGAATGGGATTAACCTACAGGTGAGATTAATCTAAATGAGAAAATTATTTCATGCATTAATTTAAAAAGCACCAATTTTCCCAAAGGTAGTTATAATCAGTAATAAAGGGTTTGACATTGATTTTCCCATAAGTGGTTATAATTAGTGGCAATGGCATATGCCCCAGTTAGGGTTGATGAGTCAAAATAATGATTTTCACATAAGTGGTTATAATCATTAATATTACTAAGATTTAATAAATATGTGTGATTGTGCCCCATTAGGTTAGATTGGCAAGCATAACTTAAGGATATAACTTATTGCATAGATTAAATTTGATCAGGTGAAAACGTATATATGATGGTCTAATGATTGAAGAAGCCACAAATAACCAAGAATATGAGGATGTGTAAAGTGATGAAAGAGATAAATATAAGAATAAAGGTTTATTAATGGAAATGATTCAGCTATACCTACCAATGCAGAGATGCTCATCCTTATTAGCATTGATACAACTAGAATGGTTAATGGGTTTTATTTGATCAATATGGGAAGATTTGCCAAGGGCACCAAGGTGAATTCTCTATGATTCCATTACTTGTAATACTTCCTAAGATGATTTTTACTATAGCATGTGATGGTATGACTAATGATAAAACACCATGAGAACTTTGCCAAAATATATAGAAGGACTGACTCCTAATCCAATACATAATTAAAAATAATGCACCAATGATAAAAACCAAGATGATAATATTGACATATAAATATGGATATACTTAAGAATAATGCATAAAAAATGATTTAATGAACATATATAGACTAAGTTGAGGCACAATACTAAAACCAAACAAACAAACAAGTGAACAAATAAATAACTAACCAAAAAAACACAAAAAAAACAAGAAAAAAATAAATAAACAAAAACTAAACACATAAAAAGCCTAAAATTAAAAGCAAAAGAAAGCATCCTAACAATTTATTTTCCCCAGTAGGGAGGATTGAGGATGAATAACTAAGCTTAGACAAGATAAATGTTTTTGGATTATGAATTTTTATGAATGTTTTTAGAATTTTTCTAAGCATCTCAACCCAATTAGGAATTATGAGATACCAAATGGTCTAACTCATAAAATGGTGAGAGAGTTGGCTTAGGTTATTCATAAAATGGCAAGAACATTGGCTTAGATTGCTCACAAAATGGTGAGAATGTATGGCAAAGAGGGACTAAGCTAACTTCAACATGAATTGAGTTCACCCTACATGGTCATAAAATGACCTCAATTCATAGTAACTATACCTACATAAAAGGTGGGAAGAACTAACTAGGTCACAACAAGTTCTCATATCTAGTAAATGGCTAGGCAAATGAGAATAGTAATGGCAAGGTGATGTGATAATGCATGGTAAAGGTGTTATTCTCAATTTTCTCATAGGTGTTTATAATTAGGAAATAATGTAATAAGTTTATAATACTAATTTACCCATAAGTGGTAATAATTAGCAACACAAGGTGGACTACTGATTTTCCCATAGGTGGTTATAATTAGTAGCACCTGGTATAATAGTAATGAAATATATCTTGCCAGATCAACTATCATATTGATTTCATAGATTGTCATTTAAACACAAAATTCTAAAACTACTAAAAATGGATCAAAAACCCCTCATGAAAGGTGCGAGAAGAACCAAAGGAACCAAGATCAAAATAGGCTTAGGTAGGATGGCTAAAAATAGGCTTTGGTCTAATGGGAATGGCATGGTGGGATGGTATGTTATAATGGTATAGGGTATTGTTCAAGATGATTATGGTAGGATGAAGATTGGATAAAATGGTAGGAGGGTTTTCCCCAAGTGGTAAGGTGAGGTAAGTGGTAGGGTATGAAACAATGGCAAAAGGAATGGAAAATAAAAACAACATGGTATGTGTTTTTGGTCTAGGTATAATAAATGTTTTTGGCCAAAAGGGAAGAGTATGGTTTTTGTTTTTGGCCTAGGTGAATATTTATGGTGTTCTTGTTAATCTATAGATGCACATCTTGATCAGCAAATAATACAACCAGAATAATCAATCATGTAAATTTTAAGCCCACACCTCTTTTGAATAGATATTCTATCAATAATTGGTTGTATATTTGGATGTAAATGATGTTATTGTGATCTTCATTGGTTGTTGATTCTATTTCCTTCAAATGTTGAGATAAGATATTTTTGTAGCCTCTATAAAAGAAAGTATGGTTAGGGATGATATACATGGATAAATGTTGGATGATATATTTAATTGAGAATGTAATGGTGGATATTAATGAAATGTATATTGATTTGGTGATAAATGAAGATTAGGGTTTTCATGCACACATAATGTTGTTGATTCTAAAATCAAAATAAATTTAGATGTAGCAAGGCTGAAGACTTTTGAATATTCTCTCATATATTTTTTTATTACTTGGGCCTAGGAGTAGCTACCATTTGATTATGTTCTAGATTGGAAGTTATACTGATTTAATATTTGATAATGTCTTCATCAAGTAGTGAAGAACTATTATTCTCAACTATTGGCACCTCAAAGAGGTTTTCACCAATGAGTTGTCTTGATTATCCCATAGCACCTCTGAGAAGTTTTCACTAACATTTACTTTTGACTTTGATTATCTTTTAGTGCCTTTGAAAAGGTTTCACTAGAAGATGTTGATTTTGAACTTTGATTGCCCCCCAGTTCCTTCAAAAAGGTTTCACTAGGAGATTGTTTTCCTTGTACATTAATTTGGTCTTGGCCTCCATGATATTATACAAATAACATGTCACCGTGGATGTAGTATAATAAGGTGTTATTTTGTTGGTCCCAATCAACTTTTGTGTGATATGGAATATCAATAATATGGCTAGGTTGGTTGGTGGTAATGACATGGGGAGAGGTAGCACAACCTTATATAATATACTAAGTGAACTTGTGTTTAATCTAAAGTAATCATCCTCAAAAATTATAAAAAGAATCAAAAATATATTTAAACTAATATTCTAGGCATGCATAACTAATGTTATAATATCCATGAACATATTTTGATTCTGAAGTTGATTCTGATTCAATGGACTCTAAATTCAATGTTGAGATTGGCATTGATTCTATTTTTGATGCTAAATCTGATGTCTATTTAATAATAAAACTTGACTCTAATTCTTATTTTTTATTTTATGTGGATGATGCTATAATGATGTTTTGTTTAATGCTTGGTAAAGGATAAGTAATGACCTACGATGGCATAATGGGTTCCACAAATACTAGTTTGTCAGAGTGAGACTCCTCAATAGTGGGAAAAATGTCAAGAGACAACTCCTCAAAGAATGTCTTTTAAAGGGAGGTTATTTAAAAATGTATATGGTCAAGGTAATGGTTTCCCCAAAGGTAGTTACTATCATTAATAAGTGACTCAGCAAAGACTGGCTCATCAGAGTGAGACTCCTTGATAATGAGTATAGGATTAGTATGTGATCCATCACAAGTTGACTTATCACAAATGGTTGGTTCTCTTGGCCTTGGTTTATAATCAATTTTAAAATACTAGTTTTGAATACAACTTGGTCCTTGAATGATTATCTTGGTTGGAGAGGTATTGATTAGCTCAATTGGGATTGGACAATTGGTAGGTGATTTTTAAAGTGGGGAATGGTTGGCAATGGATGAATAATGACCAATGGTTGGATAATGATAGGGAATTATGGAGCTTGGTTGTTCACACAAGATAAAGGATGATGTCTTAGAATAAAAATGGTAGGGTATTGTAGATCTTGGTTGCTTGTATAAGCCAAAGGATAAGGTCCTAGAATGTTAATGGTAGTATTTAGATATTTTGGAGCCTGGTAGCTTGCATAATCTAAAGGATGGTTAAGGATGGATGATGATTGGATAATGAAAGTGAATTGTGAAGCTTGGTTGCTTGCACAAGCCAAAGAATGAGGTCTTGGTATAGAAATGGTATTCTTTGGATGTTGTGTATCTTAGTAACCCACACAATCTAAAGGAGGGTTAAGGATATAGGTGTGGGAATGGGTGGTCACAAAAGGGTGAATATAATATGTCAATCGACCAAAATAATGGATAACTATATTCAAATCTTGAGGATCTTGTCTTTGTCCCCCATATTGAGTATTATAAGGAGGGTATGGATCCTCCTCATAAATAATATTATCCTAGTATGGGTCTCGAACAAAGTCATTTTTTTCTCCAGATTGGGTATTACAAGGAGGGTATGGATCCTCCTCACAAATATAATTATCCCTATCCCAATAGGGGTCTTGAATAAAGCCATTTTGTTCCCTAGATTGAGTATTATAATAAACATATGGATCCTCCTCACAAATAACATTATCCCTATCCTAATAGGGGTATGTAATAAACTCATGTTGTTACCAATATTGAGTATTGTAAGGAGGGTATGGATCTTCCTCACAAATAACATTATCCCTATCCTAATAGGGGTATTGAAAAAAATTATGTTGTTCCCCATATTGAGTATTATAAGGATGGTATGGATCCTTCTCATAAACAACATTATTCCTATCCTAGTAGGGGTCTAAAACAAAGTCACATTGTTCCTCAAATTGATTATTGTAAGGAGGGTATGGATCCTCCTCACAAACAACATTATCCCTATCCTAGTAGGGGTCTAGAAAAAACTCATGTTGTTCCATAGATTGAGTATTGTAAGGAGGGTATGGATCCTCCTTATAAACAACATTATCCCTATCCTAGTAGGGGTCTCAAACAAATTCATGTTATTCCCCATATTTAGTATTGTAAGGAGGGTATGGATCCTCCTCACAAATAACATTATCCCTATCCTAATAGGGATCTTAGCTTAGATTGTAAGTAGGTTCTTGAATTTGTTCCATGAATTGATTATTAATAGGAGAGTAAGGATCCTTAAAATAATATAATCTTAATAGGGATCTTGGATTAGATTGTAATCAGGTTCTTGACTTTGTTCCCTAGATTGATTATTATAAGGAGGGTAAGGATCCATCTCACAAATAATATTATCCCAATAAGGGTCTCAACTTAGATGTTGTGTGTCCATTCCATCATAAATTGGATTGTACATGACTCCATTATAAGTGTTGCTTGACATATCCATGTCAATGATGAAATCTATGTAAAAAGGTTAGGAGTTATACAAACTTTAAAAGTGATGTCCAAAAGATAAAAGGTTCAAACATGGTCTAACTTGTTATAGGGGAGTTATATCTTCAAAATGGTCTATGATAAAAACTTGGTATAAAATAATGTAACATCAATTGTATAACATTATATGTGTCACACACAAAATGTCAAGTATTTGAAAAAAATGACATGCCAAACTCTAAGGTCAAAATATTCCAAATAGGCCTAATCTAAGAAAAACAAAGGTTGCAAGGTATTTTGGCCAAACATAGAGTCAAAGGCTAGGCTCAAACAAGGCATGTGCTATGAATTTTGGCCAAATGTGGAGTCAAAATATATACTTTAAATAAAGGCATGAGCTAAGACTTTTGGCCAAATGTGACATCAAAAACTAGACTTAAAACAACGCTGATATTTCTAATCTAAAAAACTTGGAACACTTTGGCATAGACCCATCACATGAAATCAAACATAAACTCAGTAAATTGGCATAAGACATATGAAGAGATAGGTTATTTTCTCCCAAATAGAGGCACAAACAATAATGAAAACTAGGATCTTTTAAAAAAATAAGCTAAATAAAATTTAATGGCATGAAGGTACTAGAAAAAGATCTAAGCAATAGTTTTCAAATTTGGGTAATTAATTAACCTAAATTTCAGAACACAAAAGAGAAAGATCTATATCTAAGCCCCAATTAAGCATGGCATAAATATAAATAAATAAATGTTTGAATTTGAACGTGGAAAGGTTAATTAAAAACTCAACTTAGGAAACAAGGCACCTTCAAACAAACAACAAATTAGGCAAAACGAATGGCATAATTGCACAAGACAAGGATTCAAATGGCATACATGGCATTTTTTCTGAAAACTATAATTTGGCATAAGATAAATAAGTCTTGAAACAAATTTAGGAATGTAATGATGTTATCTCTCTAAAGATGTGACAATGGGTTGTTTCAAAGACTCAAAGGTATAAAATATTGAAAAGATTTGGGTAGCATAACATTACCTATCTCCATCAAGACACATAAAAACAAGTTTGGTAAAAAATTTAAGGCAAAGGTATGTAACAAAATGGCCAAAATAATGCCTCCTTAAATTAAGGAGTGATGTATAAAGCATACCTATTTTGATGTGGTTTTATTGTGTGCTTCCGGTGTTTCGCAACAAACCAAGTTTTTAGACTCAAAATTCCAATAAATAAAGGAAAAAGATAAAATAAAACTAAGTAAATCATCCTAAGCCCTAAATTGATGAGGTATAGAAAGTGGGGTTGACTAAAACTATAGTTTTTGAATGTCTAAATTGATCCCAAGTGTGGCTAACACAAAATAAGCATGATTTCAATTGAGTTCATATCGATCAACTTACTATGCAAAGGTCTATTTATTTTCATAGTGATTCCATTCATGTACTTATTATTAGAATCCCCTAGTTTATTAGACCTAATGTGAGCCTTCATTATGAAAGGAGAGGTTATCCACTCAACCCCTATCTCTTATATTATGTGTACCTTAATTTGTATGCCCCACCATGGAGTGGGGTTGAAACACTATTGGGAGATGAATCCTAGGGTTAATGCTTCCCTAAATAACTCATGAAGAGCTAATTACCTACCCTCTACAAGCCAAATTGCATAAAATTAAAGACTAAGTGGAAAGAATTTAGACATTCTTTTTAAATCACCCAAACCATGCAGGTTTTGGGGATATCCTAGGAAACTTTCTTTTCATTCCTTGAACTAAGCACACATGCAATGAAAAGGTGCTTTTAGTCACCCAAGTTCCCTATAGGTGATAGGAGGAGAACATACATGCACTCTTTATTTTGCTCAAACAAAAAAAAATCCAAAAAAATATGGCATAGAATGATCATTTTGAAAACATGAAGTGATTTAAATTTCATTTTAAATCACTAAAAATGAAATGTGTTGTGAAGTTTAGGCCCCCTTGGTATTGGTTAAAACTTTAAAAAACTTTGAAAAACATCTAAGGCATAAAAAATTAACTATGTTATTTTTAAACACCAAAAGATGAAGTGAGAAAGATTAAAACACATTAAAATAAAGTTACTTGGCCCCTTGGCTTAAGTGTAAAACATGCAAAAATTTTCACAAAACAAGATCAACACAAATCACCTAGGTTCATTTTAAGAACTTAAACCCAAATGTTCAAGATTTAGCCTAATTCATTTTAAACACCAAAATCAAGTGTTAAAACCATTCAAACTTGCAAATTTGGGTTCTAACAATTCCTTGGCCCTATAATGGTTAGATAATCTCCTCGTTCTTTGAAGCACATTTGAAAGAGAGAAAACAAACATTCAAAAGATAGCTCTCATGTGTTTTAAAAACATAGTGACCAATGTCAATCAAAATTGATCGATTCCAATTATAAGGTGATTGATGTCAGTTAGTCCCATAGAGAACCAACGATGGCTATAAATAATTGATATCAATCAATTAATATCAATGTCGATCACCTGTGAACTCAAAGTCAAAACCAACATGAGATAAAAATGTTAGGTTATCTTAAAAGATGATTAAAACTCTTCAAAACCTACAAGAAAATGATTAGGTCGAGAGTATAAAATCTAATGAAACCAAGAAATCACAATTATAAATGCTAAAAAGATTTAGAATGTAAGCTTTGTAAATTGTATATTCCCCTAAAACTTGATAGATGATGTTTACCTAGAACCAAGCTCAGTTAGGTAGAACTAATGATAGTTTGGTAGAACTAATGTCGATTATGTCTGACTGATGTTGATCTTTCTTTAGATCTAAATTGATTAAAGAGTTAAAAAATATGGCAAAAACAAAGACAAAACTATAATTTTGATGATATTCACATATTCATTCTAATATTTTAGAGTTTTATCTTGGTCTCCTCGATATGTGGGGTTCTCATGGTCCCATTGGGCATGTCATTTATGATCAATAAATCCAATAAGGGTGGTTATATCATGTGTTATAACAAGAAAACTTGAATAAAAGCATACAAACATGCATAACACTTACTTTCCTAGATCATAGGTAGGAACGTAGTGAACAAACAATAAATTACACAGCTAAACTAAAATGAAAAGAACTTATAAATTCCTTGCCATACTTGAATTCTCTAAATGATGTGTTCATTTGGCTTGTTCAACTTGTGCTAAAAGATTCTCTGGCAAATCTAGTTGTGTGGGTCCTTATTTCCTTAGCACCATTGTTTGGCTTATGCTTTCTTGATATATCTTGATGTCTTGGCTTGTGATTTTGGCATTATAACACTATATATTTGAATCATGCACCAAATCTTGCATTATAACTTTACTATGCTCAAGCTCTCCAAATGAAGAGGCAAATGCTTGTATTTATAGGTTTAGAAATGAACACCAACTCAAGGTGAGTTAGAGTGTAATTAGAGATTGGAATGGGTTAAAAACTAACCTTTTTGAGTTTTCAGTCGAGTTAAAATGTGTCAAAACCTCAAGATTAGAAATGAATAGGCATGTTGAGATATTTATAGATATTTTAAAAATCTTGAAAACTCATAAAAAGTAATTATGAAAATGCTATGATATTTGTATTTTCAAATTTGCTCTTTTAGAATTACATTAATTACACATGGTTGATTCAACTAGATATTTGATTTGGTTTTGAAATTTAATTAATTCTCTTTAGTATTTCAGAATTTCTAAGATTTGATTTTATGTGTACACTTGCCCTATTTAATTGGTCTATAGGTCAAATTGCATGTTATGATGTCACATGATGATTAGAGATGAATCTGTGAGAGGATTTTATTGCTTATGGTAGGATACCCCAACTAGGGATGTCTCAATTATATTCTAAGACTTTATGAGTGTTTCAAAAGTGAATTTGGGATGTTTCATGATTTATAGTCTTAATTTTCAATGGTTGGTAGAAATCAGTCTAAAGTCTAGTATGAAGCCATTAGTGGCCATTTTTAGGTGTCTATAAGTAGCCTAATTGTTTAATAGGGAATGATAACTCAAATCAATTCCAAAATTAAATTCATTCTCTTTTTAATGAAGGTAAACACACTTGAACTAAAAATAACACTCTTGCTATAATTAAAAGACTATAAATTGAAATGTTAGTTAAGGTTGGAAATTTAAATACTACTTAATATTGTAAGATTATAATGCACAATTTTGGATGTGAATTGCATAAATAGAATCACACTCGCTCCTTTCTTGAGATATAATATAGTATGTAATTAAGATATTAGTCAAGTTAACTATTGAATTAAAGGGCATGTAGAATTAAAAAGATTACTCACACTTTCAATAATAAAATGTAAGGTAAATATTAAAAAAATAAACTAAAACTAATGTATGGTATTATTCACCACCAAATCCTCATGAGTGGGTCATCCTTGGTTTTATTATATATTTAATCCATTTATTATTACTAAAGGATTAACAAAATGTAATTAATATTATTAGTATACAAAATATAGCAACCATTGACAATATTCTTATTACAAACTTTTTATTGATTCTAAATATTATGATTACTCTATTCTAT
The DNA here is from genome assembly GCA_037957365.1 of Torreya grandis. Classification (NCBI taxonomy): domain Eukaryota; kingdom Viridiplantae; phylum Streptophyta; class Pinopsida; order Cupressales; family Taxaceae; genus Torreya; species Torreya grandis. The sequence continues at coordinate 247,708 of JARHVA010000856.1, read as the reverse complement.
ATACCTATAAAAACTTAAAATATATATTTAAAATGATGAGGTAGGTTTTTTATTAGATGATTTAATATCCTATAGTTTAAAATAATAAAACTACACAAAGATGGAATAATAAAAAATAAAAGTAAGACTAATGGTGGAAAGAAATAGTAATACCATATATAAAATGAGGACAAAATGGTATGAATCCAACAATAATGATTATTCCATGAGTGATGTTATAATAAAATCTAGCATATAAAATCATCCTCCATATTCGTAAAGACTTTTTATCTGGTTGAAAGTATATTTTTTGGTAGTTTTGGTTTAACTAGTTGAAACTTAATGGAAAGTTTCCTACACTCATTTTAATAGGATGACATAGTTGTTGTGGGTTAATATAAATTTTATAGTGAAGCAATACTAAGATAATAGGTTATTATGGGTGGTCCCTTCATGGTAGTTTTTTCACATGAATATTTCACCTGTATGATCACTATTTGATTTAGTGCAACAATGGGAACATCCCTAAAGTGTGGGACCTTGACTCCTTGGGATGAAACTATGAAGAAGGTTGACTTCCATTCTAAACTATGTGCACTTAATGTAAGATAAACTTTAAGTCCCAAAACACTACTAAAAATACTTATTTATAGTTGATATTGAACTTATCATCATGGAAAAGGGATATAGATAAAATTAAATTAAAATGAGATGATGCACCAAACCTTAGAAAAATCTAATTTATTGAATCAACACAAGATAAAATTTTCAAAATTGATAAATCTTCTACACAATCTTAAAACTATACAACTCTCACATAAGTATTTTTTATGAAGGTAAGAAACCTAATACATCATTAGTAGGTATAATAAATCACCCTAGTAAAGGACTCAGATGATGAAATCCATAACTAATTTATGTATAAGTCTGATACTACACAGCATAAAACCTATAAAAGAATATTTATACGCATGTTTCTTGAATTTTGTGTGTAATTTGTGGATTTTGTGTGTAATTTGTGAGAAATACTAGACAAAAATACAAGATAATTACTTATTTTTCACAAATAAATATTAATAATCCACAAATTACACACAAAATTAAAGAAAGGTAACTCAATTCTTTAATGATTTCAAGGCTAAATCTAGTGTCATAATTTTAAATGAGAAAAAAAATTATACACCAAAGGAAGGAATCATTACTTCATTTGAAAAGTATTCATATATATATTACAAGATAATGAGAGAAGATTATATAAGAAGTTCCTCAACTATCTCAATCAATCTAGGCATATGCAAGAAAAAGAGACCAACTTGTTGAAGATATTCAACCTTTTCATTGCTTTAAAATTGTTTCATTTAAACCAACTTGGATACCTAGCATAGTGGGGAGTAATTCATCATATTTTCACTCCAATTATCCCCTTGAGAAATCTTTTTCTTGAAATACACCTGGTCTTCCCACCTTAATGAGCCTTGAACTCACCACTTTTCTCTTGGGCATGCATGTTGGAAAGAATATAGTTAATATTGACTTATTATTAATGTTTAAATATTTGATAGGTATTTTTCATGAAAATGGGTCATAATTCTAACTAAATTAGGACTAATTTGATCATCTAAAACCCTTACACATGCTTTCAATAAACACCAACCACTTGATAAGGTTTCACATCTTGACAATCAAGTTTTCAAATATTTCCATGTTTGGTGGATGCTCTTTAAGAAATTAAAATCATTTATTAGTTTGAAAATACCTTGTTTGAATCTTTAGAGACTTAATTTCATGTTTTTAGATGCTTGAAACCTATAATTTTCATCTCTAATCATCAACAACCTTTCAATAATTTTTTTTCCCAATACACAGGCTTGTAACTCATTCTACTTGTCTCATCTCTATTCATAGACTAATTAGACCTCATGAGACTTTAAAAATATGTTTAAACATATGTATCCTTGAGTCATAACTTCTATACCACTATTAAAACCTTCTAATTCATAAATTTATACTTGTATGAAGGTTTAAGCCATGGAAACATTTGATTTATCTTTTTAGTAAGCCTGCCACAATCATATAAACATGGAACTTGTATAAGTATACCTACAAAAAAATGTTATAGGCTCATACATTAGCCTTGAGATTCATGAAAACCCTTAAAAATATACATGTTGACCTATTTTATATGTCTTCAAAAAATCTATAACCCTGGAAGATAGTTGCAAACCTATTTGATCTCCTAACCATTCTTGAAAACTCTTTATTTTTTGTCTATAGTCTACATGAATGTTATTTTTTTAGAGATTGAGACCCATGATTTATCTTATAAAAATTATATAAATCTTAATTTTATACATAATACCTTTTTATAAATCCTTGTATACTTGTAATAGATGTACACAATCATGGAAATATTGAAAACACTTCTTTACAGCTTTGTAAGAATACCTTGAGGTGCTTAGAGCATGCTCAGACATTATTATGTTCTTGTCTTTGATCATCATAAAGCTTTGGAAACCATACTACATGCCTATTATCTAGTCTTAGGCCATGTTAAATCCCACTTTATTATCATTTCATCATCAAAAACCATCTCAAGAAACTCTACAAGCTTCAAGGTAGGTTTAGATAGATTCAAAAACCTTGTTTCTACATATTACAAGACCATGTGAGCCTTGGAAACATGCCAAGAAAACTTGTTTAAGGCTGTAGGTTCTCTTAAAGGAGATTAGGAATATTTTATTCTCTACCTTGTAGACCTAAAAATTTCATAAAGAGATTGAATATATTATATTCTCTATCTTTTACCATCCTATAAATATATAAACATGTTTTCATACTTATTAGTTAGGTCTTGATGATCATGCTCCTCTCTTATCCTTGTAATGGCCTCACATCACTGAGGAGACATTTGGAAACTTGTTGCATACATGTGTGAAATTATTAAACTCATAAAAACCCTTCAAATCTAACCTGTAAGACTGAAGGTACCTTTTAGATGATGTTTGAGAACATGCTCAAACCTACAGGTAAGTTTTTAGACCTTAAAACCCTTTTTGCCTAGCCATGAAAATTTGAAATAAGTCTAAAACTTATAGGTAGGTTTGGATCATATCCTAATACTTTTTTTTATATCTTAAAAGACCTACATACATACCCTTTAAACCTAAAGAAACCCTTGGAAATATGTTTGTTGGTCTGATAGATAGGTGGTATGATGATGAGAATCATGTGTCTTTCTCTTGAGTAACCAAGAAACCTTTTGAAACTCAATTATATAACTCCATTTATCTTTATATCAGTCAAAATACTTTTGAAACATATTATATATATGTTATTTTCTTTAGATAAAAATCTTTTTTTATCCTAAAGACCTACACTCCATCATGTTTCCTTTTTATTTGCTCTTGATTTAGTTAGATTTTTGAAAACATACTAACTCTACCTATAGACTTATATTAAGGTTACGGTCATGGAAACTTTCACAGACCTTGATACATATTTATTTCTCTTTGTCCCCTATATTGGCATTATCTTTTTTAAAAACCTCATTTTTTTCCCTTGGAAGCCTCTAACTTCTTATTGTTGATCTCTAAGACCTATCTAATCCTTTCAATCTTTGTTTCCTATCCTTAGACTTTTTTCATGTATTTGAAAACCATCTAAGAATATGTATACATTTTTGAACTTCTTTTATTTCATTTCAAGGTCATGAAATCTTGAAAATATATATGCATCAATCACAAAAATCCTAAAACATGTTGTAGACATATGCATCTGGTCTTGATTAATCTACAACCCTTGGAAACATGAAAAAGATATAATAATTCTATTAAACACTGTATAAATATATACAAACCTATAGGTGGGTTTCCAAAGCTTAAAAATATCTTGTATTAGCATTATAATCATCATGGTACTTAGAAAAAACACTACTTCATACCTTAAACTAGGAATCTCTATCATGTAGACTCATGTCTTATTCTTTATCTTTCTCCATAGAATTTTTGGATCCCATGGAGCTTAAAAACATTACACTAGTATCATGTCATTATGAGAACTTTAAAATGATAATGTAATCCTATTTTCTATGTCTTGAGATATTGAGAAACCTTTCTCTTAGCATTATCAAATAATAAACCTTGAAAGACCTATTTCCATTAGAAGGAGCTTGAACTTGTAAAAAGACTCTTGGAAACATATTTCATCTTAAAGGGTCTTTGAGATCATGTTTCTCTTAAACCCCTATTATTCACATTGTAAGGTAAAACCCTTGATCAAAATCTATCTTTATCATTTGTATGTGCTCTAAATCTCAAGAAACCTTGTATGCTTGGATAATAGTCCTAGAAATATATTGTATCATTTAGGAAACCCTCTAAGACTAGCAACATCATGATTCTTACCTGTTTTCTTTGATCAAAAACCTCAAATTCACTTCAAGACCTTGGAAACAAGCCAAAATAGGCATAAAAATTTTCTATATTACTTTGTATGTAATATAATATGTCTACAACTTTATTTTATGCATTTAAACATGAATAAACTATTAAAATGAGTTGTCATGTGTTTAGGTTTTTAGTGTATACATGTGATTTTTACTCTTTCCTCAAATATAGAAGTCATTAAAATGCAAATTAAGACTTGTAAAATGACTTCTAAAACTTGATTGATATCATTCATAAGGAGAACAAAGAAATAATGTGATAGTTGATTGATTATAAAACCTACAACTTGATTTCTTATCCTAAAAATTGTTTATAAGTTTCCTTGAAAATATTTTGGGATTTTAAACTTAGTTTTAGGTCTCCTTTGCTTGGATCAAGATCTTATAATCATCTTATATATTTCTACATGCCCATGGGCCTTCATTTTCTTGTTTTTGACATGTTATGTAGCCTGTAGATCCCTACAACCTTGGAAGCCTTCTTAGATCTTTCTCTTTGATCTTCATATATTCTTGTAGACCTCATCCAACCTTGTTCTTTTTATTACGTACTTATAACCCATCATTTAATCCATTGAAAAAATAATCATATCATTGGAGTGAAAAAAATCATACTTGGAAGCTATTAATAATGATTGAATGATGATTTTGGGGAGTAATGAGGGAGTGTGGTTTAAATATCTTCATGAAAATTACACTAAGACACCTTAGAGACCATTAATGGTGCTTCCACTTTATATAATTAAAAATTATGAGTTTATATCACATTTTAATATTCAATTGAATGGATTTATTCAATGTTGAAGGCTTCAAACTCTCACAAAGAGGAAAAAAAAGAGGGAAATCAAAACTAAATAAGACTCCTCAACAAGGTGTATGGACTTTTGAGTTAAAAATAGTCTTAAAATTCTTAAATGACCTTTATAAGTTTATTTAGGACCCTTTTTTCATGCTTTCACATTGAAAGGCACCCTTTATGTCATTTAAGTCATTAATCAATCCTCAATAATGACTAATATGACCTTATACCCTCAAATATGATCAATAGGCCTATTAGAACATTCAAACACTTGATTTTTATTTGAAATGAAGATTGGGAACTACCTATTTATAAGTTTCCCTTGGCCTAAATGTCATGTTTCCATCATGTGGGGTGATATAGAGATAAAGGTGACTTGAAAAGTTGATTTTTTTAGTGACCTCTATGGGTTGCTTGTCTGTCAAACAAGGATTCAATAGCCTTATGCAATTCCATTATGCATAAGATTCATTAAAGTCTTAAAACACTCAATCTGAAATTATAATCATGACTAGAACACGTTTTTCTAGCCTATAAATTAAATGAATATGCCTCAAAACACATAATAAGAAATCAAAGAATAACAAACAACTGTGTAACATCACTTGGAGGAATGAAACAAACTACACTACTTAGAATGTAATGTGCAAACAACACTTAGAGGAATGATAAATAGCTACACTACTATGTATAGGTTTTGAAAATTACCTCAATGCATGGTTTGAGGTGTATCCTTGGGTTAAAACATCTAAGAGCCACATAGTCCCATGAAAATACATCATCATACTCTTTATAAAAGTCAATGAAATATTTATTTTCAAAATTGCTACATACCTTCTCATGGTTCAAAAGATTTTCATCAAAAATTACCACTTGTTTATAATCTTCCTCTTTGGTATTCATATTCATCTTCTCATTATTGAGTTTATAATCAAAATAAGGTTGCCGTATTACTTCAAGATTTCTTGTGGCTTTTTGAGGCTAGGTATAATCATATGGGTCAAGTTCATAGTGTGCATTTGCCCAATCATCAAATTAAATGTCAATAAATTCCCTCAAATATGTATCAGCATTATGAATAACACCATCCTCCTTTATCTCTCCTTTTGGTTGGTATTTTTAGTAACAACATCTTGTGGCTGGTATTTGGTAGTAGCAAAATCTTCCTTTGATTATTGACTAATTTGGGGCTGATTTTTGGATTAAATGTCTATTTTAGCAACCTAATTTACAACTATACTTTATTTTACAACCTATTATGGTGTTTAGGTCTGATTCAATCCACAAAAATCACTCTCCTATTTTAATAAGATAGACTCATTTGTTACCTATTATTTAGCTTCCTCTACTTTCACAGTTGATTCCACTTGTTGATATTGAAATATATATGCATATTGATCCATTAGATCTTGTTTAATAACCCCATTTGGAAAAGCATTTTTGGTGTGGTGTTGGTTACATGGGAAACACCATTCATAGTCTTGAACAAGGTTATTTTGGATAGGAAAAATGGCCTTGGAAGTACTTGTAGTAGCTGGCTTTTTATGTTAAAGGGCCTAGTATAGCCTATTTAGCCTTTATCCTTAGGCATTGCCTTGATAAAGCTATCTATTGGGTTGATATGCTTGATTGAAAGGATGATAGGATATATTATGTTGGGTTTTTTACCATTTAAGGGCTTTCAATTCATTTACAAAATTTTACAACAAGGTCTTGACTTCATGCAACTCATTGGTAGGGGTAGTAGATGGTCTTGGTTGGTTGGTTACTCCAAGAACAGGTGCCAAAGTGGGATGATTATTGGGTTGATTGGGTGGAATATCAATAAAAAGAGGAATTAGTGGTTTAGGATCTATTTTTATAACTTGTATTAAATAATTATTAACTCTTATAGCCACCTCATATGCATTAGGAAAGATAGTTAATCCCATGGACTAAATCATTACAACCACATCACTGCTAAGGGATCTCAAATAATATGATAAAGTGGTACATGGGGAAATATTGATTAGTGGTGTGTTATCCTTTAATTTGGATGAATCAATTCATGGTATAACCCATACAAAACTTGTCTATCTCATAGCTCATGAGCTCTAGGCACGTACAAATGAGGCAAATTAATTTCCCTCATGTGTTGTCTTCCCCTCAAAAATAGTTTGTTTGACTTGGATTTTTTTCACCCCTTGTAATATATAGAATTTTATTTCAACTACATAAAACATGCAAGGATGGATAATTTCTCCACTCTTACACATGTAAGACTAGAGAATTTCTCCACTCCTACATGTTGGCCCACCACATGGGGTAATTAATACACATTAATTACCATAGGGATATATAAATATTAATATGGTTAATTTCTTTTTAACATTTGTATTTTGATTCCTCTATTTCTATATTTGTGCCCAACTGTACCTCTTCATTCATCATTTCCACACTCGCTTGCTTATGACTCACCCATAGTTTATTCTTCATCTATGAATTTTGGGTGAGGTCCTTCTTACCTCTCTCCTACTAGGTTTTATTATTGCTTTCTCTCTTTACAATTATCATTTTGTTTTCTTTATTACCTTATTGATTATTTTACAAACTCTATTTTGTATTTTTGAACCCCTATGTTATATTTTTCAATCCTTGTGTCTCTTTTGTTTAAACCCCTTTTTCATTTTCAAATCTCATTGTGTTATTTTCAACCCTCATTGTGTATGTTTTAAAACTCTATTTTAATGCCAAACCCATGTATTTTTAGAAACCTTACCATTCAAAGTGACTATGTGCTTCAGAGAAAATTCTTTGAGAAACAATTCCTTCCTAGCTGTACTTTGAAGAATTTTCTCTGAAGTACATCCCGGTGTCTATCCCTACTCTTGTTGGTTCACTTTTAAGAGTTTTCTTTGAAGTGCACTATATAATTATACCTAAAGAATACTCATGTTTTGTGTAGGCTAGAGAAAATTATCCAACCTACACCCAAGAGCCTTAACTTGTATGTATTTAAGAGAATTTTATTTGACCTACATCAACATATCATGCAAGCTAGAGAAAATTCTTTGGCCAACATCATTCCAACTCCTATGTAATTCAGAGAATTTTATTCAGATTACACAAAACATGTAGTCCAAAGAAAATTATTTGAACTAAACCCCTAATACCTACCCAAGGTGTAGTGCAGATAAACTTCTCTAGACTACACCCAAATCATTCAACACTTATGTAGTGCAAAGAATTTTCTCTGAATTACATAATTTATAAATATATGCATAAGCACAGTTTTCCTCTCCCTTTGCATTTTTTGTCCTGAGTGAAAAATATGCTAACACTAGAAATTTAAAACACACTAATTCAATTTCTTGACCAATGACAAAGATTTATCCTACAAAAAGAGTTATTAAGTAAAAATTCCAAGGAATGGTTCCATTGTCCAAAATTGAATCAAATGTTGACCAGATTAGGGATATCAAGGTTGAACACATGGACATGATGGAATTTATATAGTGATTAAATAACTATCTATTTGAACCTCACATTTAATCTATCCTAAATAGTGGGAATCACTTAACAGCCACATTCTTAGTTTTAGCATAGGATTTAGAATTTGTCCTAGTAGTTATTGCTCATTCTACTAGAAAAAGCAAGCCAGTCAAAGATGTGGATGGTAAAGTTATGATATGACTATATGAAGATTAAATTTATAATAAATTTAATCTTCATGACATATAATATTACTCAAATATAATCATGAGGTCAACACAAGATAATTATGATAAGGATTTTGATAAATGCAAAAAGAATATCAATTCCCACTGGCTCAGGATTCCTTGAGCTTCCATTGCTAGATGGCCAAAGAACATCTATCATAGTGATTTATTCAAATAAGTTATAGATTTGATTAATATTATAAGAAAATTCAAGGGGCTTCCTACATCTAGCTTATTTCAATAGTGGATGTATCAATACATCTTAGTCATCAAGAGAGATAAGTAGAAGATCTTCTAGGGGAAACAAATCAGTGATGCCATTTATCACCAACTCTTTAAGGTGACTTATTACCTCAAGTTATATATGACCTATTATTTAGTGTATGATATTTTAATCATGAAAAATTTCCTAGGTCTTACTTTAATTGGTGATATAAGTCAAGTTTTTGTTTATGAATATTATACTCAATTAACCTTGAAGGAGAGCCTGTTGGAAATATAATTGTCATTAATGTCAAAAGGTAAATTATGAGCATGTCATTGATGTATAATATTGAATATGGTGAGTATAGGATATGTAAAATATATTGTTATATGTCAATAATGATTGGAATGCTTGTGTGCATGAATGGAATTCATTTGGTTCTTCATAATGATCATCTAAACATTTTGGGTCTAGACAGGAAAATATGAGAAGGCATTTTTTTGACATCACTATTACCATGTGTGAATGAGTATGGGGAAGTTTTTAATATGGTTGTGATCACATTAGTCCCTATTTTTTATGTGTTGAATTCCAAGTCATGTGATGTAGTGTGACAAAACATATGCTTGAGCAAAGTAGGGCTCTAAGACATTTTGATAGTGTTTTCCAACATAGTAAAATTTATAGGTTACAAGATAAAGATAAGTAGTCACTTTTATAATTCCATATATCACACATCAAAAGTTTTCAAGAACAAATATATATATATATATATATATATATGGATATAATTTCCTATGAAAGATGAATAAATTCACCAATTTGTAGGTCATGTGACTAAGTAAAACAAGAGTTATGCAAGTGCAAAGTTAGCCTTCCAGGTAAAATGAAATGGTCTCCATACTTAGACAAAATATTCAAAAGGTCATGTAAAGTTGTCATGATTTTACAAAGATCATCTATAGACATTTATAAAATAAATATATAGTAGATATGTTATGGGTTTTTCATGAGCATCTTGAATATATAGATTACAGGTTCAATTGAGAAGGAATAAGCTCAAATTTGAATTATCTTTGCTCTTGAATTGGATAGGGTTTATTAATAAAACCCTAAGGGTTTATGTCATGGGATAAACATACACTTTTTTTTTATGTTGATTGGCTATAGCCTAAACCTGATAGCTTAAGTTATAACTTAGCGCTTTGTCATCATTATGAAATTGGTCCCTTGACCTAGTAATTACCAGCTTGAGCAGTGATCAAAGGACTTAATATTTCCTAAGTATTAGACTTTATATTATGTCCCAACTTGATCAATGGCTATTACTTCATATTATGTATATGATCCAATAAATCCCAATGAAGTCAAATTGTCAAAAATACCTTTGAGTTGATGTGTAAGTGACAAGTATCACAATCATGAATACTACATAGTAAATCAACATAGTGGTTCTAATTCAAAAGGTCAATGAGTAATGCAATATTTCTATGTGTCTCAATAATAGAAACTGATATAAATTTGAAAAAGGCACATGATAATTCCAAGTGTCATTATCTTATTAGTTTATACAACATAAATATTGGGCTTGTCATAAGATCTGATGGTGAGTAGATGATCATATAAAGGAGATCTAAAAGAATGAGTGTACCTAGATAAAACAAAGTGATCAATGTTTATTGAAATAGTGGTGATTTAAATATTGGGCAAGTTAGAGAAGATTGATGGATTGAAAGCAATCCAAATATATAAGAAGTATCAAGATAGGATAAAGAGCTTGGTTTTTATTGTCAAGATAGAATTAAAGATCACACCTATTTAAAGATTGAATGGCACATGAAATCTTGGATCAGGAAGATCGATGGACATTTTAAAGATGACAAAGATAAAGTCTAGAATCATATAAAGATCAAATGGATAGCATGATACTATTAGAATATGATCAAATGGATACATTTTAAATTTGATCCATTTGATTGAATACCATCATCTCATGAGCCAAAGGCAAGATCAATGATCAAAATTTAAATTTATGTCTAGATAAATAGTTAGTTATAGAAACATGTAGGAACTTGCATATAATCTCTATTTATTGACATAGACAATGAGATTGATTGATCCAACTAATTAAATCTACATTAATGAGCTTGTGCATCAAAACTTGAGTCCAACAAATGCTATAGATAATAATAAGACCTAAAATTATGGCATGATGCATGGAATCAAGATGAGGGAAAATTTCAATCCAAGTCATAATAAACTAGAGACCATAATTAGCATGATGTGTTTTAGACCAAGTGTTAACACATAGAATATATGGAACCCTAGATCATTTTTTATATATAATATCTAAGATAAAGGAAAAGGTCATTGAAACAATTGTATTTTTCTATTGAGCCAAGTAGAATATAGATAGAGGTAGAGAGAAAAAGCCAATGAAGGGTGTCAAATAGAAAATCATAAAGATAAATAACCAAAGGGGGGAAAAAAGAGTAGATTGCTTATTGATGCCAATGAAGTGTGTCTAATAGAGACATATCCAGACATAGGACTAGAGGAATAGAGAGGATCAAAGAGGAATAAAGGTACAAAGAGAATGTGTAGAGTATGACCAATTGCAGATTAGACCTATAATAAAGAATATAGATTTGGATTCACGTATGAATCTGATATGTAAATTGGAGTTGTAGCTCCATATAAGAGTTTGATAGGTTGATGCCATCAGATAAGCTAAGTGGGTACTTATATTAGGGAGTGGGTGCTTCCTTAGAGTTGGTTCTCTTAAATTAGGGTATTGGTGTCTTGTTAGGATTAGTGTCCTTAAACATTATAACCAGTGAGGTTTTCTAATGAGGCTTTGAACCATGAGGTTAGATTAGAACAATATTTTCTAGTAGCTATTCTCACTATGTTTTTTTCCCTTTGGGGTTTCCACATATAAATATTATGTCATGTATTTGTGTTTGTGTGATCTCTGCATATTTAATTTGATTTTCATTTATCTTTTAATTTGTTCTAAAAGGTATTAAAGGACTAGTTCTAATTCGTATATTGATTCACCCCATCTTAATGTCTAATTGTGTTCTAAAAATTGCTATTAAATCCTAGGGTTCCTTGAAATAATATTAATCAGCTCAGGTAGATCTTGGAATAGTAAACATAATGGCTAGTCAAGAAGGATCTTCATCAAATAAGGCACCTATCTTTGATGGATCTAACTATGCATTTTGGAGCATAAGAATGGAAGCATATCTATCCTCATTAGGGTTTGATGTATGTATGTTTATGGTAAATGGATATACATCCCCTAAAACAACCCCTATTAATCAAGCTACCAAGAAATTATATGATAGTAATGCCAAGGCAAAGAATGTTATTCTTTATGGATGATCAAACTTAGAGTTTGTCAAAGTTATGCATTGTCAGACTACACAAAAAATCTAGAATAAGTTGAATGGTATCTATGAAAGAAATGACAATGTAGATTAGGCCAAGGTACAAACTTACAAAGGCAAGTTTGATATCCTTAAGATGAATGAAGAGGATAATATTTTAGACTACCTCCTCAGGTAGATGAAATAGTAAATGCAATTAGAGGCCTTGGAGAAGAAATGAAATAGTCAATCATTATCAATAAGGTTTGAATATCTTTTCCATAGAGATATGATTCTAAAATCTCTAAAATAGAAGATTCAAGATATCTAGATAAACTCACTATTGATGAGTTTCATGGGACCTTCACAGCCTATGAGATGAGAATGGGAGAGACAAACACTTTCAAGACAGAAGTTGCATTCAAAGTAGACAAGCAAGTAAAAGAAGAAACATCTACATTTGAATCTAAGGAGACTGATGAATAAGAAGATAACTTTTTTAGAATACTAAAGAGAGGATATAGAAAGTATAGAGGTAATTTACCCTTCAAATACTTTAAATATGGTATAGTAGGACATTTTGCTACTAAATTCCCTCATAATAAAAAAGATAACTCTGATCAAGTAGAGATTATCAAAAAGGTGAAACCCTATTATCCTAAGAATAATAACTTTTGCATGAATAATAAAGGTCTATACACAAAATAAAATAGTGATTCAATGGATGATAGTGATAGTTCTAATAATGATCATGATTGTGCCTTTGTGGTTGAGGGAAATGAATCTTTATTTATGGCATTAAGATCAACTTCTATAAAATTAAAAGAAGTTGAAGACTCTAATGAAGAAGAGGAAGGATAAGTGGACCTTGTATGTGGACTCTTCTATGTTGTAGATGAGACTGATAAGTTAAGAAAATAGAGCTAAAAATAAAAGAAGCTTGAACAAAAGGAATTGAGAAAATGTCTAAAAGCCTTGAGAAATTTGATCAGATGATAGTGATCTTAAAGACACAGGTTGAATAGGCTAAAAGAATAGAAGATGTATTGAAAATTAAACTACAATATAAATATGATGAATGTATGAATCTTGAAGCATAGATAGTGGCCTTGAAAAAAGAGCTTGATAAATCCAAATGTCAAATAGACAAAAGTTTTAAGTTGATGGGAGGATCAAACATTCTTGATGGACTAATCAATTATCAAAAACCCTCAAAAGAGAGATCATGTATTAGCTATTAAAATGGAAAAAGTTACACTATTAGTACATCTCCTAACCTATATAAAAACTTCAAAGTAGAAGGAGAATCAAAAGGAAAGAAAGAGAAGTCTTGTAAGGATACAAAGACATACTCAAACACATTTGATGTGAAGAAATATAAATCTAAAAAGAAGCTTGAAGAGAATAAGAAGACAAAGGTAGCTGATTATGATGGATACACCAAGGTGAGAAACTTGAAGAATCTACATCTTAGAAGAGTTCCTCATGTTGCACCAAGAAATGCTATGACCAGGTGTTCCTCATCTTTTTATGGTTATTCTTATAATTTTAATCATTTTTGTAATAAGGCTAGTAATTATAGAGTTATACCTACAAGGAGGACAAATTTTATAAGTACAAACTCATTTGCTCTTTTGTTAGATACAAATGTAATGTGCTATAACTACAATAATTTTGGTCACATAGATAAATATTATAGAATTAGATTTGTAAGATCAAAAATACACAATGTAAAGAAAGGTATGTCTCTTAGTGTGAACAAATATTCACAAGTATCTGATAAAGAGAATAAAAGAACATATAAGAAACCCAATTAAGTGTGTAAAGTGAAAAATCAATCCATGATTTATCAAACTACACTCTATGTCAAAAAGTAGAATTTATGGGTGATAAATAGTGGTTGCTCAAAGCATATCACTGGTGATAAGAGTAAGTTCACCAAATTGAGAAAATTTAAGGAAGGATCTATCAGCTTGGGAGACAACACAACAATAAAGATCAAAGGTAAAGGAACTTTGAACATAGACAGTCAAGGAGATGGCTAAAACAATGCTAAAAGAGGCCAAGTTACATGATGGATATTGGAGAGAAGTAGTCCAAATAATAGTATACATCTTGGATAGAGTTTAGTTGAGGTTAAATAGTGACAAAACTCCCTATGAGCTATGGTATGGAAATCCTACCTTTGTTAAGTACTTCAGAGTGTTTGGAAGTAAATGCTACATCAGAAAAAAGGAATAAAAATTGGGAAGTTTTGAAGCAAGATGTGATGAAGGAATATTTATTGGTTATTCCACTCAAATAAAAGCCTATATATGTTATAATAAGAGGCTATATAATATATTAGAGAGCATTAATGTTAAGGTTGAATAAGTATTGAAATATGTTAACACAAGGAAATCAAAATTGAAGAATTAGATCTTTAAGAAGAAGCAGATAATAAAGAAGCAAATAGTGAAGAGGCTAAGGAAAATAATGAAAAGGCACCTCCAAGATTTGTTCAAAGGGATCATCCTAAAGAGTAGATAATTTGTAATAAGAATGAAGGATTTGAAATAAGGAGAAGAAATAAAATAAACAAAGAATAAGTAAGTTTTTCTCTAATATCTGAAATTGAGCCTAAGAGCTATGTTGAAGCTAACAAGGATGAGAATTGGCTAAAATCCATGGAATAATAATGATCCAAATAGAAAAGAACAAAACTTGGCAATTAGTCCCAAGACCTTCAAATAAGAATGTGATAGGTATAAAATGGGTCTATAGAAACAAGCTCAATGAAGATGGAGTTGTTATAAGGAATAAATCAAGAGTGGTGTGCAAGGGTTATGCACAAGTTGAAGGCAAAGACTTTGAGGAAACATTTACTCCAATTTCTATATTGGAAGCCATAAGAATGTTTCTAGAATTATTTATTTACAAGAAGTTCAAAGTCTATCAAATGGATGTAAAGTCTACTTTCTTGAATGGGAACCTAGAAGAGGAAGTCTGTATTGAACAACCAAACGGTTTTCAACTGTCAGATGAATAAGATTATGTGTATATACTAAAGAAAGCATTATATGGTCTAAAATAGGCACCTAGAGCATGGTATTCAAGATTATACCAGCACTTGAAATAACAAGGTTTCAAAAAAGGATGTCTAAACAACAATTTATACTTCAAATCAGAAGGTGAACATATGTTGATTGTTGTTGTTTATGTATATGACATCATATTTGGTAGTATCAATAAAAAAATGTGCAAATAATTTTATATACAAATGCAAAATGAGTTTGAGATGTCTATGCTAGGAGAACTTTTCTTCTTATTTGGTCTATAAATAGCACAAATTGATGAGGGAATATTCATATCCTAAACCAAGTATGCAAAGAAGGTTCTCAAGAAATTTTGAATGGAAGATATCAAACTAGTTAGTACTCCCATGATAACTAGATGCAAGTTGAGCAAAGAGAATGAGTCACTTGATGTAAATCAGACTATGTATAGATCAATGATAGGTAGCTTTATATACCTAACTACTTCAAGGCTAGATATCATGAAAGTAGTGTGCATGGTATCAATATTTCAAGCTCCTCCCAAATAATCACATGTCAATGTAGTGAAAAGGATCTTTAGATACATCAAGATCACAATTGATTATGGTCTATGGTATCCTACAAGTGAAGATTTCACTTTGATAGCTTATACAAATTCTAATTGGATAGGAAATGTGGATGATAGAATAATCACTAGTGGTGGTGCATTTTTCTTTGGAAACAAACTTGTATCATGGTTGATCAAAAAGTAAGAGTTAGATACTCTTTCTATAATAGAATTATAATATATAGTAGCATTGGCATATTGCACACAAGTATTGTGGACGAAGAAAACACTCAAGGACATAAAGGTAGAGTACAAATCACCTATCCCTATTCTTTATGATAATTAAAGTGATATAAATATATCGAATAACCTATTGATGCATTCTAGAACCAAGCACATATCAATCATCACTTCTTAAGAGAAAGGGTTACATATAAAGAGGTCACAATAGAATATGTGCGAAATAGAGATCATATTATAGATATATTTACCAAACCTCTTCCCAAAGATCAATTTTAATACTTGAGATAAAATTTGGGAGTGGTGGCTCCTACACCACATCACTAGATCCTAGTGATAGGGCATGAGTCTAGGGGGAGACTCATATAAGTGTTGTTAATCCTTGCAAGAAGAGGGAAAAGTCAACTCAGGTATGCATACTTCTAAAAATTTATAATGAGTTTAAGGTAATAAATTTTTAGAATAATTACTTTATCTAATAAAGGGGGAGAAATATTTGGAGATACAATTAGCTACAGTCCCTTTTCCATTGATGACAAAGGTGGAGAAAAGGTTGAAAATGCTCTCTATAAGATAAAGAGAAAAATGTTCTCTACAAAAGTGCAAAAGTCAAAGAAAAAGTAGAGCAAGTGTCCAAGTTGAGTATTAGGAAAATGTGTCATTTCCTAAGGGGAAGAAAGTTTGGTATCAATAGATTTAGTTCATACTTATCAGAAGCCATTGCAAGTAATTCCAGAGAAGGAGATAAATAATAGAAGATCAAAGCATTTAGTTTCCCATCAATGACAAAGGAGGAGATTATTGTAAATATGATTATCATTGATGTCAAAGTTATGATCACATCATTGATGCTCAAAAATAAATATGGTGAGTAGAGGATATACAAAGGATCCTATCAGAGGTCAAGGATGATTGGAATGTGTGCACAAATATAATTCATCTGGTTCTTCATAATGATCATCTAGACATTTTAGGTCCAGATAGGAAAAGATGAGAAGGCATTTTGATGACATCACCTTTACCACATATGAGTGAGTTGGGGGAGCTAGTAATATGGTTGTGATCAAATTAGTCCCTATTTTTTATTCACTTAATTATAGGTCATGCAATGTAGTGTGACAAAAGATATGCTTGAGCAAAGTAGGGCTCCAGGATATTTTGACAATGTTTTCCAGCACAGTCAAATTTTTAGGTTGTAAGATAAAGATAAGTAGGCACTTTTATTATTACATATCTTGCACATAATAAGGCTTCAAGAAAAAATGGATATATGGATTGAATATCCTATAAAATAGGAACAAATGCACTAATTTTTAGGTCATGTGACAAATCACAACAAGAGTTATGTAGTTGAAAAGTTAGCTTTCTAGGGAAAATGAAATGGTCTCCATACTTAGATAAAATAGACATAAGGTCATGAAGAGTTATGATTTTACAAATATTATCTATGGACATTTTCAAAAGAAATAAATAGTATATTTGTTATGGGTTTTTCATGAGCATCTTGAATATATGGACTGTAGGTTCAATTGAGAAGGAATGAGCTCAAAATTGAATTATATTTGCTCTCATATTGGATAAGGTTTCTCTATAAAACCTAAGGGTTTACATCATGGTGTCAATAAAAACTTTATATTTTGATGTGGACTAGATATAGCCTAGACCTAGTATCTTAATTTATAACTTAAGCCCTTATCATTATTATGAAACTGGCCCCTTAACCTAGCAATTACCAACTTGAGTAGTGATCAAAGGACTTAATATTTCCTAAGTATTAGAATTTATATTATGTCCTAGCTTGATCAATGAATATTGATTCATCTTATGTAGATGATCTAATGAAGTGAAATTAAGTTAAATTTTCAAAAAGACCTCTAGTTTAACATGAAAGTGATAAGTGTCACAATCATGGAGCCTACATAGTAAATCAACAGAATGGTTCTAAGTCAAAAGGTTAATGAGTAATGCAAGATTTCCAAGGGTCTCAATAGCAAAAACTAAAAATAATATGTTGAAGGCACATGCTAATGCCAAGTGTCACTCTCTTCAAAGTTTATCAGACATAAAGATTGGGATTATCAAAAGATCTAATGGTGAGTAGATGATTGTATAAAGGAGATCCAATAGAGTGAGTGGATCCATATGAAACAAACTAGTTGATGTTTATCGACAGTGGCAAGTTAAAAACTGAGCAAGTTTAAGAAGATCAACAGAGTGAAATCAATCCAAAGATATAGGAACCAATGATATGGGATAAAGAGATTGACATTTAACATCAATATAGAATTAAATATCATGCATCTTTGAAGATTGAAGGCCATGTGGAAGCTTATATTAGGAAGATCAATAGATGCATTTTAAAGATGAAAAAGCTAAAGTTTAAAAGCATACAAAGATCATATGGATAACATGAGCCTATTAGAATGTGATAAAATGGACTTGTTTTAAATTTTATCCATTTGAATGAAGACCATCAGATCATGGTGCCAAAGGCAAGATCAATGATTGGAATTTAAATTTATGTCTAGATAAATGGTTAGGTGTAGAAACATGTAGGAACTTGCATATAAGCTCTATATCTTGACACAAATAATGATATTGATTAATACAATTCATCAAATATATATTAATGAGACTATGCATCAAAACTTGAGTTCAAAATTTTTTATAGATAGTAATAAGACCTAAAATTATAGTGTGATGCATGAAATTGATATGTGAGAAAATCTCACTCCAAGTCATAATGAACTAGAGTCCAAAATTGGTATGATGTGTTGTAGACTGAGTGTGAACACATAGAAGATATGGAACCCTAGATCATTTGTTTATATATATAATATTTAGGACAAAGGAAAAGGTGGTTGGAATAATTGAATTTTTCTATTGAGCCAAGTTGAATATAGATAGAGGTAGAGAGAAAAATCCAATGAAGGGTGTCAAATAGAAAATCATAAAGACACAGAACCAGAGGGGGTAGAGAAGAGTAGAGTGGTTGGTAAATTCAATGAAGTGTTTAGAATAGAGACATATCTAGACATAGTAATATAGGAATAGATAGGTGTAGAGAGGAAGAAAGGTATAAAGAGAGTGTGCAGAGTATGATAAATTGTAGATTAGACCTATAATAGAGAATAAAGATTGGATTCATGTATGAATTTTGTTTTTAAATTAGAATTATAGATCCATAGAAGAGACTGATAGGTTGGTTCCGTTAGATAAGCCAAGTGGGTGCTCAAATTAGGGAGTGGGTGCTCCCTTAGAGTTGGTGCTCTTAAATCAGGGGATTGGTGTCTCCTTAGGATTGGTGTCCTTAAAAACTGTAACTAGTGAGGTTTAATAGTGAGGATAGATTAGAACTTTAGTTTCTATCATATATTCTAACTATGGTTTTTTCCCTTTGGGTTTTCCATGTACAAATATTGTGTCATGTGTATCTATGTTTATATTATCTCTACATATTTTATTTTATTTGCATATATATTTTAATTTGTTCTAAAAGGTATTAAAGGACTAGTTTTAATCCATATACTGATTCACCCCATTCCCTTCTCAGTATCTAATTGTGTTCTAATAGAGCCTAAAGCATTATATAAGGGTCACTGATTCCATCTTCTACAAGTATATTTGTATTTATTATAAGGACCTTGAAAAGAAGAGGGTTTCAAATGTAGCATGGGAATAGGTGAATAAAAATGGTTGTGTATTCTTACAATTCCCAACCTTCACCTACATCAAAGTAAGAGGGTTTAGTGAGCAAATTTATATGATGCCAAGATATCCAAGTGATAAAATGATACTAATGGATATGTTTCAATAGATGATGAGTGTCTATAAGAAACAATTAGAGGCTCACAAGCTTGGATTTAAGTTTCCAATTAGTATTAGTTGGTATACAATATCTACCACTCCTAAGGCCAAGATGATGGAAATCAAACTAGAATGGACCACTCTCAAGAAATTTAAGAGCCAAAATGACTTTGATTATAGGAAAATGAAGGATAAGCTAAAAAAAAACAACACTCATGAGCACATAATAAAGGATATTTGGGCTAAGTGTAGAAAAGATGAAGACGTAAAAAAGCTTGATTATAACCATCTCACTCTAGACCAAATTATAAATTTAAAGATGGTTGATTTTATTGAAGGTATGAAGAATGATGAAAATATATTAGATCCTCTGTATGAGAGCAGTCAAGTGGATTCTACTCATCTTCAAGTAATACAATGGTCAGTAAAGGAATTTACTTTTATAAGGAATAGATTCCAACTCATTCTTGCTAAGACTAATGCCTAGTTAGAGGGAAATGACATTAGATTAAAACCTTTCAAGACTAGATCCGAAGAGGAATATGATAAAGAAACTTCCAAGAAGTGAGAGGAACTTAGAAAAAATAAGGAAGATACTTCATCCTCTACATAGAATGTGATTTTTTTTTTCAAAAGCAAAAGCAAAGGAAAAGGCACCAACATAGAAGGGAAAGATGTTTAGACTAATGTAGAATAAAATCTTACCATGGGCATAACATTAGTGTATCTAGTGACTTCTTAAATAAAAAATTCCTAGGTATTACCTTATACTTTTCCCCCACTCATTCCTACTCTATCAATTACCCCTACATCACCCCTATATACTAGTTATTCATCTCCTTCCTCACCCACCAGTTACTCACTCTTTCAAGTTCCTTCTCATGATACTCTAGACCAAGTATTTGGATCACTTTCTTCCTTACCCAGTCCTACAAGATCATCAAGATCACATTTTAATCCATATATCACCTAGTTAGACATTAATAAATTCATGTCCATTTCATCATCCAAATTAGTGACTGAAGTCCCACCTAATCATGTGCCTAATATACAAATAGAAACTAAAAGTTTTTCCTTATTGGCCCAAACACCACATATCATTACCACCACTCCATTGGTATCTACTCCATTTTTGGACACCTTGATTCCACCTTCCATTCTACCCACCTCACAAACTATTGATATTATCCCATCCTCCCAATCCTTGGCATCATCAACACAAGAAGATTCATCTACCCTTACCCCTTGGCTAATGTCTCAAACACCAAAGAGAAATAAGCAAGATGTGTCACCAAATGATTTTAACTTTGGCCAACTAGTTCTAGTGAAGCCTAAATCAGCAAAGAAGACCAAATAAATATCAAGGGTAATTTTTGATTCATCTGGTAATAAGTACATTGAGGTTTTGATTCCACCAAAATAAAAAAATATTGAAGATATCCAAGCATCTAACTATGAAATTGGATGGATATAACTTGGTTAAAAATGCATAAAGGTGTAAAAGAAGACCTGTAAGCATTAATGGCATCTATGATTGAAAGGTATGGAAAGGATAATTTGATCAAGGATCAGATTAAATCTCAAGTAAAACAATTGACCTTAGTTCTTTTGAAAACTACTCAATAATCTAAACTAGTAGATCCTATTGGGAATGAGGTTACTAAAAAATATATTCGGCAGGTAGAGAAGATTGGATCATAAGGTCAGGTAGCCAGTGCCTCAATAGAAAGATTATTGACACAAGGTGCTCAATGAATATGTTCCTCCATTCATATTTTGAATAACTTGAGTGAAATGAAAATAGAGATGAAAAAAAACACTTGATATACTTTCTCAAGACTTACAATTAATAGATAATGACATCCATATGTGGACATAGTTACATCAAATCAATTTGGAACTTCTGGTTGAATAAAAGGTGATTTCAAACAAGAAGATGTTTATGGAATATAGGGAGGCAATGAAGTACAAAAGAAATTCCTCTAGAATCTGAT
The DNA here is from genome assembly GCA_037957365.1 of Torreya grandis. Taxonomy (NCBI): domain Eukaryota; kingdom Viridiplantae; phylum Streptophyta; class Pinopsida; order Cupressales; family Taxaceae; genus Torreya; species Torreya grandis. The sequence continues at coordinate 225,586 of JARHVA010000856.1, read as the reverse complement.
CAAGGATATTGAAAAATCCTAAGACATGTGCACAAACAAGGAGTTGGACCTTACAAAAAATATTAGGTAAATTCCTTGCTAGGTGATGGATGAAACTTCAAAAATCCATCTTGCAGATACAATTATCCAAGAATTCACTTCTTTGGTTCACACTAAAGTTAAAATAATAACATTCACATTGGAATATATTGATAATATGGTTGAGTTCCAAGTAATTATGGATAAGTTACAAAGAATTTTGGATAAGAACAAAGGCATACCCATCAACATAGTAGACTCCATCATAAGAGTCATTACCATCTCTAGAAACACATAAGGACCAAACAATAATGAATTTCAAGCAACCCTAAAGAGATATGAAGCTTACATGGAGAACAATTAAAAGGAAAACATTCTTGTTTCTTTAGAAACTTAGATTATTTTTAAATATTTTTGTATGTAGTTTTGTTGTATGTAATTTACATGTAGGAAAATTATAGAGTCTTAGGCAAAATAAAAATCTATCTAAGAATAATTCATGGTAGTTAGGATTTCCCTATTTTTGTTCATTGCTCCTCTCTATAAATAAGAGGATGTTTTTTTTTTTAAATGGATCTTTTTGGCTATAAAAAAAATGCTACTTCATGGAAAAGTAAATTTGAAACTTTGTGTTCAAATTGTAAATCTTTATTCAATCAATATAAGAAAATCAAGTGGCCATTCAATATTTGTGTTGAAAAAATCTTGTGGTGGTTTGGGAATGTTCTTACATCTTTTCCATTGAATTTTCCTCTATATTTGATCAGAGGGTGTGAATATACATAATCTAGAAGGTGCTAGAAATCTAATTTTGAAGTCTTTGAGTTGCAATATCATCTTTGGATTTGTGTCTTGTGTTTGTGATTGGAAGTGACTTTGGAGACTTTGGGATGCGAGTTACTTTCCTTGAATATTTGACCTTTATTGGAAATTAGGTGGAGACTTTGGGATGAAATTTGTTTCATCCATTTTAATTTTTTAATTAGCATAAGAAGTAAAAAATGGCTTTGAGCCTTTGTGAGTTTATTGTGTTACACACTCACTGGTATTATTCTAGTTATTATTACATCTAACTAATCTGAATATCATTTATTATTTCTCCAATAAGTAGTTTTATGCTTTCATGGTACATTGTAATAATCAAAGGACTTATAGTATAAGATTGTAAGTGAAAATCAATTTAAAAAAAAGATAATTGGATGATATGAAAAGACCCACATGATAAAGTTAGTGTAAATAAGTGTAATTAATTGCTTATTGATTTTAGTTATCAATAAGAAGGGTACCTCCCATTTCCTCAAGAAGAGATCTAATCTCATCATACTATGGCTAAAAGTACCATTCTATTACCATTTTAATAATTACAAAATATTCACCCAATGATTTTTGGTGACTTCGCTATGGAATGAACATGTAACTGAGAGCTACAATCATTCAATTTAAATAGAACTAGTAACTTATTATTTGTAATTGTTTTATTATTATTGGTATCTTTCTTTTTCTAGATAAGTCCATGATCTGATGGAAAAAATTTATACCCATAACAAAAGGTTAGTAGGACACACTGATCCTATATTTGAGTTATTACAAGAGTATAACTTCAATCTTTTTCTAGCATGTACATGGTCACTTTTTTGGTGTACAAGAAGTTTTCCTCCCACCAATACAAGATCTCTTATACCATGATAATATTTCAAAGTTTGTAAGGTCTTGCCTATTTTACCTATGTAAATATTTTTTATTCCTCCATATAACCCACATAGAATGGCTACTCAAGGTCCATAGGGAACTACTTTTGGTTTGTTGAATTTGACACCACCATCACATGAACTACCTCATAGTTCATGGAAAAACATCCCCAAGCTATATGGTGATGTAAGTAACATATGAATGAACATATTTCTACATTATAAATTTCATGTGGAGTTATAAGGGTAGAACATGAATATTTTTTTATGATATTGTTCCATATAAACACTCCAAGGTGTTGTTATTAATTGGTTTTACCATCTTATATCAGGAACCATCATAAGTTGGGAAACACTTCAAGATATGTTTGAGGTAAGTTTAAAGCTAGAAAAAGATGCTCATTATTTCTTATCTCAACTCACACAAATGAATAAAGAAACACATGATCCTATACATGTTTTCATGGCAAAGTTCCATAAGATGAGGAATAGGATCCCACTTGTTGCACAACCAACACTCGACAACTTGAAGTGCTTCTTCATTAATTCATAGTTACCAGAGGTTAGTCTTATTTCGTGAAGAGCAACTCTATCTAGTCTTGAATATTCTCAAAATTTGTCTACTAGAGTAGAAGATGATTTGATCTTGATGGGAAAAGTGAGAAAGGATTCAATCAAGCCTAAAGTGTAGTCCTCTTCAACTTCACCTTATACTAACACAATGGATCCTATGGTGCAAAAGTAGGTAAATGAATTGCTATAATTCAAGAATAAAATGTCCCAAGGTATGTAATTTTCTTCATACAAGGATAATCTAAGAAGGACATACCCAAATGATTCTAATTACTCCAAAAATGTTTTGAGAAACCAAAATCAGAATAAACTTCATCGCAAGCGAGGCTTGCATTAGAGGCACCACCTAATAATACAGTAGTAAACTTGTTGGAACTTGAACATGATGATCTTCTAGATCTATAATATGTTTCAAAGGATGATGTTAATCCCTTTATAGGAGATGAAGAAGGAGAATCTGGTGACTCTGATATCAGGGTTCTAAACTTTGAAGAAGAAGTTGAAAAAGAAGAAGATACATATGGTGAGTCTTATGTTGTTTTCACTCTTTCTCAAAACCAACTGAATCAATAATAGAATATTGATAAAAATAAGTCAAAGGATGAACCACAAAAGAGGTTAATTTTTCTAAAATAACTCCTTTACTAGTTTAACCAAAGGACACAGTGGGAGATAAACAAGTAAGTAAACTTCACCATTCCACTTCTTCTCCTTATAAGTTTAGACCTAGTGCCCAAAACTTAAAACCTAAAAATGAAAATTCCTAATATTCACTTATCTACCCTATACCCAGATTGTACTATCATAGACCATGCTAGGAAGACAAAAATTTAAATCTCCTGAGGTTAAATACCTCCCATCCAACCCTAAATAATTCAAGAGACTAGATAAGTTTATAAAAAGCAAGGGAGCCAATTCCAATCAGACATCACCTAAAAGTATACCTATTTATCCTAAACCTAAGCCTAAATAAAATAACTTAGTTTTAACTCCCTCATACATCTCTATAAAATTAGATCCTTTTTATATTTCCCTATTTATCAATGGTTACAAGCTCAATAATTGCATCATTGATTCAAGTGCCTCTGATAATGTGATGCCATCTAAAGTAGCTACTACCTTGGTGTTAACTCTAATAAATACTTTTGGCCATTACTTTTGAATGGAAACTAAGAAAGTACCCCTCATAGGTCAAATCAAAGATGCATAATTTTCATTTGCTACTTTTTTGAAGAAAAAGATAAAGATGATGTTTCTTTTAGCTGATGTTCCAACTTCATATGGATTTTTATTGGGATGGAATTTTTGCAAAGATGTTGGTGGTGAATCAACATAAATTGGTCTGAGGCTAGAATACTTGTCAAATTTCCTATGCAAAAACTTCATCCAGAGAAGCAAGTGAAATATACTATGATAAAGACTAAGGATCTAAAATCTCATATTCTCTTTCAAAACTCTATAATGGGTACTTATTTCTTGACAACAAATGAGGATCTAGTATCATCAAATGATATTTCAAATGAAGGTTAGGAAATAAATGAATCATCGTATTTAGATGAAGATATTTTATATTTTGAGAACATCAAAGTAGAAATTTCAAATGATGTTTCAAATTTAGAATTTGATGGCATCTACTCTTCAACTAGATCTAGAGCTAGGATAGTCCTCATATCTCTAGAAGGAAAGATCTTGCATTTTTATTTAAAGTTGTAATTTTATAATACTAACAATACTATTGAATATGAAGCCTTTTTGTTAGGAATCAATGTTACACAAAAGAAAGGAATTAAAAATCTCCATGCTCAAGGTAATGCTAAGTTAGTCATATGTCAAGTCAAAAAAATTTATCAAACAAAGAATGAAAGGATAAGGCATTATCATAATCATATTTGGGATTACATTAAAGATTTTGATACTTTTGATATAGTAGTAGTCCCAAGAGAATACAATGATAAGGTAGATTTATTGGCTATCTCGGCCACACTCCTAATTCTCCACAAGGATTTTTAGGAAAAAAAGTATACCATCAAATTAGAATTTTGACTTAGTATTCTTGACAATGTTAATCATTGGAAATTTTTCAATAGTGATGAGCAAGTCATCACCTTTCTAGAGAATCAAAAAAAATAATGAGTTATACTTTGAGGGAAGTGAATCTACTTCTCGAGAATCCATCTCCAAGGTGAATGAGGAAACTGGTGAAAAAAAATTGCAATTGAAAGGGAATAAGATTAGCAAAATATTGGTTTATTTAGAGAGACTCTTTGATAAATATGACTGCTTTATCAAATGACAACATTTTGAATCAGAATCATCAGCAAAATTTGAGCAATTCAATCTAAGAATAGAAGATGATCCCAAAATGTTAAATATTTAGAAATGCTTCTCAATAGAGGAAAGAAATAATTTGGTGATGCTTTTATGGTGTATATTGATGTGTTAGCATATTCATATGCTAATTTAAAATCATTCCAACCCAAGTAAGTCCAACATGATATTCCTTTCAAATTTGGGTCTCAACCTCACAAGTAGAAATAATTATAATACAATCCCAAAATCTCAAGTACCATCCTTATTGAGATCCAAAAAATACTAAATGATAGAATCATTTTTCCTATACATCACTCAACATGGATAGCTAACATCATTCCTTGTGAGGAAAAATAATGGATAAATCTACATCCTTGTTGATTTTCATAATTTAAACTAATCATCACTAAAGGATAATTACCCATTGCCGGTAATGGATCAAGTAATACAAATAGTAATGGTTTTAAAGATGTTGTCTATGTTAGATGGATTCTCAGGATACAACCAATTGGAGGTGTGTGATGAAGATTAACATAAGATGGCCTTTACTACTCCATGAAGCACCTTTGCATATCACATAATGCATTTGGAGTTGATCAGTGATAGTGCCACCTTTTAGAGGATGATAGACCTAGATTTTTGAGATGATATAGGTAAGTTTATTATGGTCTATCTTGATTATTTAACTATTTTCTCAAAAAATATTAAGATCATTATGATCATTTACAATAATTACTTCAAAGGTGTCATCAACATGTAATATCCCTCAATCCTAATAAATCCATTTTTGGGGTTACAAAAGGTAAACTCCTTGGCCACATTATGTCTAAGGAAGGAACCAAGATTGATCCTAAACAAGTCAAGTCTATTCAAAATCTTACTCTACAATCTAGTAAGAAAGGAGTGAATTCTTTCTTTGAGAATGTTAACTCCTTACAAAGATTTGTACTTGATTTTGATAAGAAGACATGTCATATTGTTGATATGATGAAAGGGTTATCAATTTTTTGTTAGAATGTCAAAGGGAGAGATGCCTTTCATGAAATAAATGAGGTAATTGCTCATGTTCTAGTCTTAGTCTACCTTGATTATACCAAGGACTTCATCATGTATAGTTATGTTTTTAAGCACACTCTATCCAAGTGCAACCAAACAAAGAGGGGATTTAATCTCCTATATCTTTCATGAGCTACCCTCTAAAGTCTCACAAACTTAAATACTCACCCATGGAGAAACATGTTTACGTTATGGTGAAAGTAGTTAAGCACTTCAGGATTACATCCTCAATTCTCACACCATAGAACTGGTACTAGATTCTATGATCAAGTCCATCCTAGCTTAACAATAATTTGGAAGAAAAATAGGTAGTTAGATCACTAAGATACAAGTATTTGATATTTAAATTAAACCTATGATGCTAGTGTGTGGAAAAGGTTTGTGTCAGCTTATTGTAAAAAACAAAATAGAAGGGGTATCCAATGACAAGGAAGATAGAGAGGAAGAACTTCCCACAATCTTGTTTGTAAGCACAATGAATGGGTGATACTCTAAAATTTCTCATTTCCTCAGATATGGAAAGTGTCCAAAACATTTGTCTCATAAAGAGAAGAGGATAATCAAGCTTAAAGATGCAAATTTTATTTTTTGGGACAATAGTTTGTACAAGTGAAGCACTAACATAATTTTTATACAGTGTGTAGACAAAAAACAACAAGGAAAGTTGTTAGATCATTCCAAAACTTGGAATGTGGAGGAAATTTCTCATCCCTACTCATATCTCACAAAATTTTGTAATCAAGGTACTACTAATTAACAGTTTTTCAAGATGCATACACTTGGGTGCATAAATTTGAGAAGTGCCAATAATCTGTGTGGAAACCCAAGTTGGAAGCCCTACCTCTCAAACTATTAGTTATTAAATAACCTTTCTAAAAATGGGGTATTGACTTCATTGGTGTAGTGAACCCATTATCTAGTGTGGGTCACAGTTACATTCTCATGGCTACTGACTACATCACCAAATGGGTGGATCCAATTCCATCCAAACATGCCACTTTAGAGGTTATTTGTAACTTCCTCAAGGAAACCATCATCTCAAAGTTTGGAGTACCCAAAAATATAGTAACAGACAATGGTACTTGTTTCTCATCCCAAGAAATAACTAAGTTTTGTTTTGAATATAGGATCACTCTATCTAACTCATTTGACTATTAATCTCAAGGAAATGGTTAGGTTGAGCCAAGTAACAAGAACTTGGTCACTATCATTAGGAAGTTGGTTGAAGAAAATTAGAGATCTTATCACAAGGAATTATATGATGCATTGTGGGCTGATTGCATCACTCCCAAGTAAGCAAATGGTATGTTACCCTTTCAACTTCTTTATGGCTTGAATGCAAAGATACCTATCACATTAGAATTTTTTGATCTTATATTGGTCAAGGAAATTGAGGATGAAACATTTTAAATATCCATAGACAAGAATATTATGTTCATTACTAAACTAGAAGACTAATTTACAAAGGTGGTGGACTGCATCTTTGAACATCAAATCCAAGTCAAGAATCTTTTTGACAAGAAATCTAAGCCATGAGATTTCCAAATCAAGGATCTAGTTATTTTGTGGGATAAGAGAAGAGAGCCAAAAGGAATTTATGGAAAATTTTATTCCTTATAGAGGGGACCTTTCTATATTCATCAAATTTGTGGAGAGAATAGTTTCCTTTTGGCATACTAGGATGGAACACCATTTCCACTACCCTATACTGAAAAACATTTGAATATTTTCACTCAATGAAGTTCTGAATAAGTTTGTGCATTTTGTATATATATGTATAGTCTTTTTGTTTTGTCTTTAGTCTAGTCTATTTCTTGACTCCTTGGCCCAATGGAGGAAGGAATTTAGACTTCTAGGATTTTTTTCCCCTCAAGAGTTTAGAAGAATGCATGAAGGAAATTCCCCAATCAAAGCCAACTATTATCTTTGAATTTATCTAACTCAATTTGTGGGATAAACCCTATGAAACTTGTTCATATTGTAGCTCACAAACTCTAGGCATGAAAAAATGAGGCAAATCAATTGCCTTCATGCATTATCTTCCCCTTAAAAATAGTCTTTTTGACTTGGAATTTTTTCACCCTTTGTAATCTAGAGAATTTTCTCTAAGGATGGAGAATTTATCCACTCCTACACATGCAATAATGTTGAATTTCTTTGATCATGCATGTTGGCCCAACATGTGGGGTAATTAATACACATTAATTACCATAGGGTTATATAAAAATTAACATGGTTAATTTTCTTACCATTTGTATTGTGCTTTCTCTGTCACCATTTTTACACCCAGCTGCACCTCTCCATTCATCATTTCCACACTCACTTGCTTTTGACTCACCCACAGTTTATTCTTCATCTATGGATTTCAAGTGAGTTCCTTCTTGCCTCTCTCTTTCTAGGTTTTCTTCTTGCTTTCTCTCTTTATAGTCATAATTATATTTTCTTTATTACCTTATTGATTGTTTTACAAAATCTGTTTTGTATTTTTGAACCCCTTTGTTATATTTTTCAATCCCTATGTCTCTTTTGTTTAAAACCCTATTTCATTTTCAAATCTTTTTGCATGATTTTCAAACCTCATTGTATATTTTTTAAAACTCTATTTTAATGTGAACCCCATGTATTTTTATAAACCTTATCATTCCAAGTGACTATATACTTCAGATAAAATTATCTGAGTAATAGTCCCTTCTTGGCTATACTTCAAAGAATTTTCTCTAAAGCACATCATGTTGTCTATCCCTACTCTCATTGGTGCACTTCAGATAATTCTCCTTGAATTTCACCCTCTCATTCTACTTGAATACTACTTGATTTTTATGTAGGCTATAGAAAATTCTCTAACCTACACCCAAGAGCCTTAACTTGGATGGAGTTTAGAGAATTTTCTTTGACCTACATCAAATTATCATGAAAGTTGGAGAAAATTCTTTAACCAAAATCCTTCCAAATCCTATGTAATTTAGAGAAATTTCTTCAAATTACACAAAACATATAGTCCAGATAAAATTATTTAAACTACACTCCCAAGACCTACCCAAGGTGTAGTGTAGAGAAAATTCTCTGAACTACACCCAAATCATTCAACACTTATGTAGCGTAGATAATTTTCTCTAAACTACATAATTTATAAATAAATGTATAGGTGTAATTTTTCTCTACCTTTTCATTTTTCCTCCCAAGTGAAAAATATGATAACTCTATTAATTTCCAACACACTCATGTAGTTTCTTGACCAATGATAGAGGTTTGAGTCATGAAGTACAAATTCGAAGGAGTGGTTCCATTGTGCACAACTGAATCAAATGTTGACAAAATCAAGGATACTGAGATTGGATATGTAGACATGACTGAATTTATATAGAGATTAAACAAGGGTTTAGTTTTAGCTCACATGCAATTTGTCCTAAATAGTGGGATTTACTTGGTAGCCACATTCCTAGTTTTGGCACAAAATTCAAAATTTGTCCTAGTAGTTGCTACTCATTATAATAGACAAAGTAGGTTAGTCAAATATGATGATGGTAAAGTTGTGATCTAACTAGATGAAGAGTATTTTGATAGGATCATTCATCTTCCTAACATAGAAGATTACTTAGATATAACTATGAGGTCAGTACAAGAGCATTATGATAAGGATTCTGACAAATGCAAGAAAAATATCAATTATTATTAGCTCAAGAATCCTTGACCTTCCATTGTTATATGGCCAAATAAAATATATCATAGTTAATTCTTTCAGGAATTTGGAGATTTGATTACTCTTCTAAGTATATTCAAGGGGCTCCTTATATCTAACATATTTCAAGAGTGTATGTATCAATACATCTTGGTGATCAAAAGGGACAAGTAGATGATATTCTAAGGGAAATAAATTAGTGATTCCATTTGTCACCAACACTCTAAGGTGACTTATTCCCTTAGGTTATACATGACCTCTTATTTAGTGTATGCTATAGCAAGCATGAAAACTTTCCCAGGTATGACTTTTGTTGGTGATATAAGGCAAGTTCTTGTTTATGAATATTATCCTCAATTGACCCTAACAGAGAGCCTATATCATTATATAAAGTTCAATGATGCCTTTTTATATAAGTATATTTATATTTTTATAAGGACCTTGAAAAGAAGAGGGTTTTAGATACAACATGGGAACAAGTAAATAAAATTGGTTGTGTAATCTTGTAATTCTCAACCTTCACTTACATCAGAGTAGGAGGGTTAAATGAGTAACCTTATATGTTATCAAGATATCCAAGTGATAAACTGATACTAATGGAGATGTGTTAGTATATGATGAGTGTTCATAATAAAGAATAAGAGGTTCACAAGCCTAGATTTAAGTTTTTAATCAATATTGGCTGGTATATAATATCTACCACTCCTAAGGCCAATAAAATGGAAACCAAACTACAATGGATCACTTTCAAGAAATTTAAGAGAAAAAATGACTTTGATTATATTAAAATGAAGGATAATCTTAAAATATACTACACTCATGAGCATAGAATAAAGGATATTTGGGCTAAGTGTATAAGAGATGAAAACATAAGAAATCTTGATTACAACCATCTTAGTCTAGACCAAATTATAAATTTGAAGCTAGATTATGTTCTTAAAGGTATGAAGGATGATGAAAATATATTGGATCCTCTCCATGAGAGTATTCATTTGGTTTTTACTCCTCTTCCACTAGTATAATGGTCAATAAAGAAATATACTTCTATAAGGGATAGATTCTAACTCATTATTGATAAGACTAATGCCTATTTGGAGGGAAAGGACATTAGATTAAAACCTTTCAAGACTGGATCTAAAGAGGAATATGATGAAGAAACTTCCAAAAAGTGAGAGGAGCTTAGAATAAAAAATAAGGAAGATACTTCATCTTATACATAGAAGGTGAAATTTGTTTTCAAAAGCAAAGGCAAAGGTAAAGGCACTAACATAGAAGGGAAAGTTGTTCAGACTAATGTAGAAGAAAATCCTACCATGGGCATAGCATCAGTGCATCTAGTGACTTCTCAAATAAAATATTCCTATGTATTGCCTTATAAACTTTACCCAATCATTCCTACTATATCAATTATCCCTACATTAACATTTTAGACTATTTATTCATATCCTTCCTCACCCACTAGTGACTCACTCTTTCAATTTCCTTCTCATGGAACTCTAGAACAAGTATTTAGATCATTTTCATCCTTACCCAATCTTACAAAATCATTAGGATCACCCTCTAATCCATATATCACCTAGTTGGACATTGATAAATTCATGTCTATTTCATCATCCAAATTAATAACTGAAGTCCCACATACTCTCAACTTAGTATGCCAGTGGAAAATAAAACTTCTACCATATTAACCCAAATGCCACCTATCATTACCACCACTCCATCAATATTTACTCCATTGTCAGACACCTCCATTATACCCACCTCATAATCTATTGATCTTATTGCATCCTCTTAATACTTTCCATCATCAACACAAGAAGATTCATTTACCCTTCCCCCTTGGATAATTTCTTAAATGCCAAAGATAAAGAAGCAAGTTGTGTCACCAAATGATTTTGACTTTAGCCAACTAGTTCCATTGAAGCCTAAATTAATAAATAAGGCTAAAGTAATGTCAAGGGTAATTTTTTATTCATCTAGTAATAAGTATGTTGAGGTTGTAGTGTCACCAAAAGGTAAACATATTGAATATATCCAAGCATTTAACTATACAATTAGATGGATAAAACTTGGTAAAAAAATGCATGAAGGTGCAAAAGAAGAACTGTAGACGGTAATTGCATATTTTCTTGGAAGGTTTGACAAGGATAGGTTTATCAAAGATTAGTTTAAAGCTCAAGTAATATAATAAACCTTAGTTCTATTGAAAATTACTCAATCTTGTAAACCAATAGATTCCATTGGGAGCAAGATTATTGAAATAGTGCCTAGATATAAAGACTATTGACACAAGGTTCTCAATGAATACATTCTATCATTGAGATTTTGAATAAATTGAGTGAAGTAAAAATAGAGATACAACAAACACTTGATAAACTTTTTCAATAATTTTAATTAATAGATAATGACATCCATACATGGACTCAGCTATGTCAAATCAAGTTCAAACTTCTAGTTGAACAAAAGGTGATTCTAAATAGGAAGATGTTTATGGAATATAGGGAGGAAATGAAGTACAAAAAAGAAGTCCTTCATAATCTTATCAAGGATCTTGAAGAAGCCCAAGACATATGCACAGACAAAGGGATGGACCTTACAGAAAATATTGGGGAACTTCGTTGCTAGGTGATGGACGACACTCAAAAAATCCTTTCTATAAATATAATTATCCAAGAATTCACTTCCTTGGTTCACATTGAAGTTGAAATAGGAACATTCATGTTTGAATATATTGATAATCTAGTTGAGTTCCAAGTAATTATGGATAAGTTACAAACAATTTTGGATAAGAATAAAGGTGTACACATCAACATAGTGGACTCCATCACAAGAGTCCTCACCATCTCCAAAAATATATTAGGACTAGACAACAATGAATTTTAGGCATCCCTAAATAGATATGAAGCTTACATGGAGAAGAAAAAATATGAAGAAATTCATGTGTCTTCAGACACTTAGATTATTTTTAAATATTTTTGTATGTAGTTTTAGTGCATGTAATTTACATGTAGGAAAAGTATAGAGTCCATAAAAAAATTTAACTCTATCTAAGAATAAGTCAAGGTAGTTAGGATTTACCTATTTTTTTTCATTGCTCCTCTATATAAATAAGAGGATGCTCTTTTTTAAATGGATCTTTTTGGCTAAAAACAAATTTGCTGCATGGAGAAGCAACTTTGAAACTTTGTGTTTAAATTGTAAATCTTTATTCAATCAATATAAGAAAATCAAGTGTTCATTCAATATTTGTTTTAAAATAACCTTGTGGTGCTTTGGGAATATTATTATGTCTTTTCCAATGTATTTTATTGTGCATTTAATTTAATTGTGGTATGAATATAAATAAAATAAAAGGTGCCATAAATCTGTTTTTGAAGTCTTTGACCTGCAATATCATCTCTATATTTGTGTCTTGTGTTCATGATTAGAAGTGACTTTGGAGACTTTGGGCTATGAGTTACTTTCCTTTATTATTTAAAAATTATTGAAAATAAAGTGGAGACTTTGGGCTGTAATTTTTCCATCCATTTTAATTTTACAATTAATGTAAGAAGCAAGCAAAGGATTTTAAACCTTTGTGGGTTTATTGTGGTACACACTTGCTAGTATTATTCTAGTTATTCTTACATTTAACTAATTTTAATATCAACTTTATTGATCCAATCAATAGTTTTAAGTTTTCATGATACATTGTAAGAATCAAAGGACTTATAGTATAACATTTTAAGCCAACATCAATTATAAAAAGAGAGCATTGGATGATGTGGAAATACCCACATGTTAAAGTTAGTGTAAATAACTATAATTAATTGCTTATTAATTTTATTTAGAAATAAGAAGGGCACCTCCCCTTTCCTCAAGGAGAGGTATAATCTCATCATAATATGGTTGAAAGTACCATTCTATTACCATTTTTTTAGTGACAAAATATTCACCCAACATGGTGGAATCCTATCCAAAGTTTTTTGAAATCTAAAATTGAAGTCTATGATGACTTCATGAAGATCTCTCTTGATAGTAGTTAGTTTCTTCATTAATGATAGGTGATCTCTTTTATCCTCAAATTATTTATAGATATTGTTTTCTAATTCATCATAGTTATGTATAGAGTTAGTTTGCAATCCCCTATACCATTTTTTGTGTTTTTACTTTAAGGAAAGTGGCAAGGATTCCCATAGCTACATTGTCTACTATAATGTTTTAGACTGAACATATGATAGAAATATCTTGTTTATGATCTATAAGAGTGGTTACATTTTCACTGATAAATTATAGTATACTCTTAATGGTACAAACCAAGATTTCATCATGTTGGGCAAGGTTAAAGGGGATACCTCCATTTAAGCTAAAAAAAATATGATTTTTGGGTTGATCCATTAATGGTATAGGAATTAACCTCTCTATTGGCTTAATAAACCTATCAAAAGGAGGTGTGAATTGGAAACTCAAAGGAGCTGAGGATTGGGTTCTTGAAAGAGATGACCTAGACCTTTTTGTTTGCTTATAATAATAAACACCCATACATGACTATGATAAATTGACATGTTTTTTAAAACCCGATGAGTCAGATGTAATTTTCGCACATGTGACCACCACTATGGTACCCTATGGAATAATAGATTAATTTTGAATTGCCTTGATGACATGTGTTAGGCCGTGTTTGTTATCATGCCATATAGATAAAAAAGAAGGTTAATTTTATAATTGACAAGTAAATCAACCACCCCATTCCCTTCATGATAGGTATAAATGATGGGAGTGGTCGTGAGATCCTTGATAAGGTCCTTAACATTGTCAATGAGGGATTTAATGGTATGGGATGGGGTGGTCTTACCATCTAGGGAATTAAGGATGTTAAGATAATCTCTTTTAGTGATTACTCTTCTCACATTGAGTTGAGAAGCAATCTGGATACCCCAAAGTACCACCTTAGCTTCAGCCACATGGTTGGTTTGAATATCCATGAGGCCATCATATGTAGTAACTAACATCCTTGATGAATTTTTTATAAACCCTATACCACTTATAGGACCTAGATTACCCTTTGAAGCAACATTAAAATTAAGCTTTAAATAGTCATTTGGTAGTGGCTTACACTTACATGTTTTCTCAAAAAAGATTTAGATGGAGAGATGAATTTCTATTCCATATCCCATTCCTTGAAAATAATATGTTCAGCTATGGACATTAGATTTTTATCAGTGGGGGGAAATCCCTCCAATTTTCAATACTAGATTGGTAAATCTAGAAAAATAGCACTTTAGGGAGGTGTTTTTTTGTTGGAAAAATACCATCATTATGGGCCTTCCAGATGGGCCATAACCAATGCACGAGGGATAAATACTAGAGAAAGGAGAGGGACAGGAGAGATCAAGGTGGATTCTAATGAGTAATGAGGTCAAAGATGGTATTAGGTTTGACCCAAGATAGTTTAAATTTGTCTAAGAGCCAATCCAGAATACATGAGCTAAAAGAACAAGATAGGAAGAGATGGTGAACCAAATTTTCCACTTCCCCATAGAGGGGGCATCTAATTAGTAATATGATCCCTCTTTTTTCTAGATTATCTACTATGAGGGTCTTGTTTTGGGCTGCTATCTAGAATAAAAAATTAACCTTAGGGGTGAGGTGATTAATCCAAAGGGACTTCTAGTGTTCCTAATTTCCCTCTAAATCAAGGTTATAAAGGTAACCAAAAGTTATCAAGTACTTCCCATTGTCTTCAACCACCCAAAAAAAGTAGTCTTCCTTGGGGAAGATGGGAATGTGAATTAAGATCCTAGACCACTTCAGAATCCTCTATATTATTATTGTTGATAAAAAATACCTTCCAATCCTTTTCACCATTAGTACCTTCCCATTAGTCCTTTACCTTAATACCCCATCTCTCTTTGAAGGTCAAACAAATATTCTCTTAGTTCCCCTATGATGAGAGGGGAGATTTGGATAGCCAGTAATCACCCCAAAAGTCAATTTTCTCCCCACTACCAATTTTCCATTTAATGCCTTTTTTTTAGAAGGTCCTTACTATTGAAAATGGATTTCCAAAAGGTAAAGACATTGATAAATCCTTCTTCTCATAAGAAACATTCTTCCTCATTTCCTTCCAGATATTTAGCTCTAATAATTTTGGTCCATTCTTTTTCTTCTTTCATAATTTTCCATACCATTTTAACAAGAAGGGATTGATTCATAGTTTTGGTATTTTTGAGACCTAGCCCCCCATTTGCCTTAGGGAAACAAGATTTTTTACATGAAACAAGGTGTTATCTAAAGCAGTCATTAGTGCCATGCCATAATAAAATTTAAATTTATTTGATCTTATCTACCACCTTACTAGGATTCCATAAAATTAACATAAAATATATAGGGATGCTCTATTTTATATACTTAAGAAGTTATAATTTACCTACCTAGGTGAGTAAGTGACCTTTCCAACCAGATATTTTTATTTACATTCTACCAATGAGAGGATTCTACAAGTTGAGAATCATTCTACCTTAAAATAAAGGAATATGTTGGTAAGTTTAAGGAAGAAGACTCACATAGCATTCTAAAATATTTGTGATATTTTTCTATAGTAGAGTGAGAGTGTTATTGAAGAATTTTTTTTTTTTTTGAAATTAATGGAAATTAATGCATTGGTTGGAAACTAGTTCATAGTTATGGAGGATGAGCCTAAGTTTCCTAGCTTCCTCAACTGAGGCTTCCCCAAGGATGATCATGTCATTAAAAAGTTATTAGTGAGTGATGGAATTGGTGTTGAAGGTCTTTGAGATACCATTGATATAGCCTTGAGACTAGGCCTTTAGAAAACTTCTCCACAATGTTTTCACTATAATGATAAAATTATAAGGGGAGATTAGGTCCCCCTATTTAACCCTCTAGAGGCTAAAAAGTAGCCTTTGGGGAATCTATTAATCAAGATGTAGAATTTTGGTATGGATATGCAGTTTAGAATTTTTTTTATTTTCCTTATTGAATTCTAGTCTCTCAAGAATTTTCATGAGAAATCTCTAGGATAATCAATCCTAAGTTTTGTTCATGTCAAGTTTAACAAACATACCTTATCTTGAATATATAGAGATGGAATAGATGGATTCGTGAACCATGATGATGCCATTAGTTATTTGTATTTTAAGGATAAGGGTTCCCTATTGTTCCCCAATCACTTTATCTAGAAGGGGTTAAATCTTTTTTACCGTTATGTCTAAGAAAATCTTAGAGATGGTATTGTATAGGCTAATGGATCAAAAATCTTGAAGCTTATTTTCCCCTAGTTTTTTTGGAATAAGAACTAGAAAGTTATTATTCATTTCTCTTAATAATACTCCTGAGTATAAAATTTTTATTATAACTACTTATAATTCAAGATGGACAATGTCCCAAAAATTTTGAAATAAAAAAGGAAGGAAACCATTAAGGCCTAGGGCCTTAAACCCCTCCATCACAAAAATTGCCCCTTTCACCTCATCCACCATTAGAGGTTTAAGTAAGGTAGCATTGTATAAAGATGTAATGACCTCACTAAATTTCCTTAAGGTTCTGTCTTCAATTTGTTTGTCAAAGGACCCATCTTCTATTAACATCTTTTTGAAAAATTAAATAGTGTGATAATTAATCTCATCTTATTCTTTGACGAGTTTTTCATTCTCTAGTTTAATATAATTAATTATGTTCACATTACTATGTCTGAACATAGAATGGTGGAATAATTTGGTGTTCCTATATCCTTCCTTCATCCATGTACATCTAGATTTTTGGTTCCACTACACCTCTGCTTTTGCCTCAAGATTATGGAATTGACTCAAGATTTCTTTTTCTTTGAAATATAGCATCTCATTGCTCCCATGTAAAGATGGTAGTTCTTCAATCAACATTAGTTCCTCCTCTAGATATTTTTATGGATAAAAATATTACCAAATACTTTTTTGTTCCACATTTTCAGGTTCTTCTTTAGAAAATTTAGTTTTTTACTAGGATATACATCTCTAATCCTAAGAAAGTTTATTCCCACCTTTCCTTTATTGATTCAATCAGATTTGGGTGGTATAGCCACATACTTCCAAATCTAAAAGGAATATTATTTGGTTTAGATATCCTTTCCCCTTCAAACATTAGGGGATTATGGTTAGAACCAATTTTGGGTAGGGAGGAGAGAGAAATGGAAAAATGGATATCCTAATTAAGAGAGATTAGGACATGGTCAAGGTGGACTTTATTAGATTATCCCTGATCCTTCTATTAGACTAGGTGTATGGAATGACTTTAAGGTCCACATCAATGAGGCTTGCTCTTGTAAGGAAATCATTTAGGTCTAGCATGCTTTCTATGAAATCTAGTTCCCCTCCCAATTTTTCCTCTAGGGTGAGTGAGGTATTAAAATATCTAGCCACAATCCAATTCTAACTCCCACAAGTCTTCTAGAATGCAAGGAGATCCTCCCATAATTTTCTCCTTATAATTTTTGAATTTAGGGAAAATATGTTAGATAGTATCCATTCATCTTTACTATCTACATCTCTAAAAATAATAGAAACACAATCATTGATTTTCAATAGTAGGTCCCCTACTAAAAATTTTGGTTTCTAAAATACCACTAAGCCCCCTAAGGTCCCCTCAGAATTGGAAGCTACAAAACTAGCATTTCTCTATATTTTATTAGAGCATAATCTTATATACTCTTAAAATATTTTAGTTTTTTGAAAAATCATAATGGTGGGATCATTTATTTTTATTAATTTTCTAAGTGTCTTCTAATTTTTGGGGTTTAACCCCTTAATATTCCATGTGAGGACCTTCATTTCTTATATCTACTGATTTTAAGGGTTTGTTGAGAACCATTTGTAATATATTTTATTATTTTGATATTTTGAGTTACCATTTTAGGAGATATACCAAATGGTTTTGGGGTGACTCTATTTTTTTTCTCTTTCTCCCCTTCTTATTCTTGGATTGGGTTATAAATATTTCATCTTAATTGGCCTCTGGAATTAGTGATTTACTAGTGGAATAGTGTCCCTTGTCTTTGGGTTGCATCATATTATTATTAAGAGATTTTACCAATTTTTCCTCTATAAAAGGTTGATCTTCTTTTCTAACTAAAGCATAAAATAAAGGGATCTTTTATGTAAAATCTTGTGTCACCTCAAAAAAGGTGTCATAGTTTAACTTCTAGTAAGATTTCTTTAGATAATCATTATTTGGTGGACAGGGATGAGAGTGGATTCCAAAGCTCAAATTGGTTCAGTGAAATTTGATTTCCTAATGCATCTCTTTGATACCTATTTTAAAGGTGAAGTGGGGGAATGGTATTACTCAAGGCTCTACTAGGTAGGAGTGGAAAGAAGGGCCTCTACCAAGGAATCATTAATACCCAACAAGGATCCAAACATATAAAGAGTAGGGTTCTCCTTAAAGAGTTGAGTGGGACATTTGGGGGGAGTGACTGCGACCAATTGAATATGTGGAGAGATCATGAGGGAAGGACCTTTAGGATGAGATGTTCAAGATGGGCCATCTAATAATTAGGGCTCTCTAATCGATGGAATACTAGGATTGATTTGAGGGAAAATAGGGTGATTAGATTTAACAAGTAGAGAAAAATTAGTCTCAAAAAGAAAAATACCTTTCAAGGCTCCCAAGGATGACAAATTGGGTTTTTTGAGGGAGGTCCATTCCTCTTGATAGATTTGTCTTTGAATTCTAAAGATGGGACCCATTTCTAGGTCTAAGCTTGTTTGGGAGTAATTAGGACTTGATTATTCTTGGTGTAGTCCTTTTACATATGGCTTGGGATATTAAATCTAGTGAAAATAATGGATTAACTCTTGTAATCGATATACTAAACCCATTCACCATATTTGGATTTAATTGTAATCAAGTGAAGCAATAGTTTATCTGCAGGAAGATATGGGCCCAATATATTATCATCTTTATTTGAGATAGAGTGACCAAATTGATGTCAATGGGTTGTCACAACATTTTGGTTATACTCATTATAAATTTTAAATGCTAATTTTCTAGGGGAAATTCTAGACGTATAGCCCATAATGGGACATCTTCCATCATGGATATACTTAGATTATTTATAGACTTCTAATGTCTGATGGTGATGCTCAATTTACCCATGAACCATGGTCCATTTGAGAGGACTCTAAAGTAGTCTTCTTGAGTTGAAAATTTGATCAAGAAAAAACCACTTGACAAAGCAACCACTTCCAAGTGGCCTTTAGATTTCCATTTTAATTGTCCTAGATTTGAAAAGAGTCTATGTTTGGTAGAAATCTATTTACCCTAGACAAAATGGATTTTATGAGGTCTACATCTACTTGTTCCACCAGGGATTCAAGGATGGAAACACATACCTCATTATTTTTGACTAATAGAATGATGTAGATATCTGATAGGTTTTGGCCCACCTATCATTTTCCTTGAACCCTATCTACCCAAGACAAGGGAGGCATATTAGAGGAACATATCCTAAGAGGTACCTATTATTTATCCTTATTTTTAACCAGCCCCTTGTAGAACTCTGACTCAGTAGGGCTCATGACTTCTATGAGATTCGCTTGAAGCCTGTCACATGAAGTTGTGTTGATCCCTAGGTCATCATTGTTACTTAGATTAACCTACCCCATCTTTGTATTAACCTCCCCATTGTTATTCTGGTTTTCCCACCTAGTTTTAAATTCAAATTAATGAGTTCCTTTTACATCTCCTCATCTTCATCACTTTCCATGTTATTAATGTTATCATTACTATTTAGATGTACATATATTCATAACATCTCTCACATTGACATAAATTTATTATTATTACCATTGAATATTTTATAAAATGGGTTGTATTTATCCTATTACAATTTACTAAAGGTGAATATATTTGAAAATTTCTCCTTACACATATAATTTCACACTTTGTATTACCTTTTTCAATCATCATGGATAATGGTTCCTCTTTTAATAATAAAATAATATAGTTATTTTGTGTTAGGTTTAATATTTGACATACTTTATCTACTCCTTATCACCCACAAGAAAATGGGCAAGTTAGGAAACCAATAAAATAATTGTTAAGATCTTAAATAAAAGTATTTCAAATCTTGGGGTTTATTGACACAGCCATATTATTTATATTATTTGGGCCTATCACACAAGTGTTCATACACCAACTAAAGCCACACCCTACTTTCTTGATTATGGTACAAAATCATTACTTCATAACAAAATAGAAATATCATCCTTGTGTGTATACTTGAATAACATTATCAAAGATAATGAATATCATGAAAACTACCTACATGAATTAGAAATTCTTGATAACAATCTCTTGAGCATTTAAAAGTTTATCAAGTACACATTACATGATCATATGACATGAAAATTAGTGATAGATAATTTCAAGTTGGTGACTTTGTACTTAAACAAAATAAAAATAATACAAATTTTGATAAATAAAATAAAGTAAAATTCAACCCAAATTGGTTGGGACCATTTGTGGTCACCAAGAATATTTGTCTTGGAGTTTATCATCTAGTTACACCTCA
Source organism: Torreya grandis (assembly GCA_037957365.1). Taxonomy (NCBI): domain Eukaryota; kingdom Viridiplantae; phylum Streptophyta; class Pinopsida; order Cupressales; family Taxaceae; genus Torreya; species Torreya grandis. The sequence goes on along the minus strand of JARHVA010000856.1, from coordinate 204,714 downwards.
AGAAAAACCTATAAAAAAAATCCCATGAATGTTATGCATATGCGTCATTATTTCATATATATAGTTTTCTCACTTTTCATTACTAATTTTTATTTTCAAATATGTAAAAATTGAAAAATCATTCATATACACTAAAAAGAACAAATAAATTAAAATAATTGCCAAAAATTCAAATCCAAGACTTGTAAGAATACTTTCATATTTTTGGATTACATATTTTCATATGTCATATATATTTATTGTTAAGTATACAACATATTTAATTAAATTTTCAATACATAATTCTTCTCACAAGGTCTCTAAGTGTGAAATAGGACACTTTTATACCAAAACAATCAATATTCATGCATATAATAAGTTGTCTTGATTGAAAAATCTTGCATACAGTCAATAAGGACAACAACACATCATTCAAACAATAATGCATTGCATCCCTATACTATATTGTGTTCTTTTCCTTGTGTATTTTACAGCTCTAATTCCAACTCCAATACAATCACATGAACTTATTATACAATTTTTCAATCATAAAATAGATAAAATACTCATATATCATTCATATTTCAAGATTAAGGCATATTTTCCATGGTTTTGATATTGGTATAGCCTCTACACAAGTTATTTTCCTACTTGTGGCCATCTCATTATTATATGTGAATAGTCTTATAGGTTTTATCTATGAATAAGAAATATGTAGAGGGGAGGTTAGTATGGTGTTATTTCAATAAAACAAAATCAAAATAACACACTAAACACTTAACACCTCTAGCCTAGACACTAGGGAGAGCATAGGTAACAAGCATACAAATGAAAACAAAACTAGAACATAGAATAAATCATTCTTTTACCTTATTTTGGATCTCTAAATGGATTGTTGAAGTGGCATGCTCATTTTTTATGCATCAAGAAGTCTTTAGCAATGAATCTTTCTTTTCTCCTTCTCACCTTGGCACCTTGGCTTGACTGATTGCCTTATGAATTTAGCATGGTAACATTACTTGAAAGGGTTTTTTCCATCCAAATGAGCATTATAAATTTAGATTATGAGATCTTGTTGATAAATAGGTATGGCCTTGTATTTATAGACTCAAAAGTTAACTCTTACCCAAGGTGAACTAAGGTTGAGTTTAAACATGGAATGAGTTCAAACTAACCCTAGGTGAGCTGAGTCTAAATCTAGTTGAGTTAAAAATTTTCATTTAATTATAATTTTCAATTACTAGGCATGGGTTTTTTATTAGATATTTTGAGATATTATGTAAGAGCTTGACAACTCATAAAGGTAATGATGAAAAGGCTTGATATTTTGATTTTTGGAATTTATATTTTTAGATATTCATTAATTTCAAATGGATAATTTAGCTAAGCATTTAATATGATTTAATTAGATGATTGATTTTTATTAAAATTTGAGCTAAATAACATTTGATCAAGTGCCTTGCTTAATGGGTTTATAGGCCAAACTACCAGTTATTAGGTCTTAAGGTGACTTAGGATGAGTCTGTGAGAGGTTATTATTGTGTATAGTATAATACCCAGGGATGCCTCAACACAATTTTGAGCATTAATAAATGATGCACAGATAAAATTGGGATGTTTAGTGATTTATAGGCTTAATTTGCACTGTTTGGTATAAATTAGTTTGAAGTTTGGTCAGACGCTAGTTGTGGCCAGAATGGGGTGTCTATAGTTTTCCCCTATTTGGGAAGGCATTTTAATCTATAATCATAGTAATGTATTCTAGAATAATTAAAAGGTTGTGTATGCCTAATTCCCCAATAGGTGATGAATGATCTTTGGATGCCCCATAAAGGGAGTAGATGATAAAGAAGATCGATGACCATTTCCTCAAAAAGAAGGAAATAATGGGACCAAAAGGGTAAAGGGGGTGGAAAAGACTGATTTTCCCAAAGGTAGTTATAATTAGTGGCATAGTGAGATGCCCCAATTGGAAAGATAAAAAGAAATTGGTTTCCCAAAGGAAGTTATAATCATCAACATAGCAAGGTAAAAAGATAATGATTTGCCCAAAAGCAATTATAATCATTAGAAAAATGAAAACATACCCCAGTTGGGTAGATAAAGATAATTATTTGCCCAAAGGTAGTTATAATAATTAGCACAATGAGAAAATGCACCATTAGGGAAAGATAAGGATAATGATTACCTAAAGGTAGTTAGAGTCATTAACATCTAGATAAATTGAATTACAATTATTTTCCTGAATAGAAATTATAATCATTGGCATACGGTTGGAACTGTTGGGTGAATATTTTGTCGACTAGTTAATTGGTGACCAAAATAGTTCTTATCACCACAACATAAGAAGATTAGTCATCCAGGTGTGCAGTTTTAATACATCAACCAGAGACAAATCTCTCATCTCATCAAGGGGAGGTTCCCTATTAAATATGCGGATGCTATATACTAGATATATAAGCAGAAAGTAAGACACAGGGGTAAGATAAACCATCCATCTCTCTTTTTTTAGAGATGATGCTGATAAACAAAGAAGAAATCTTGGGTGATGGGGAAGGTACTTCTCTTATTTCAGAATCAACTTTCAGCTAGGATCCAAATTCCTTCCTAAATAGTATAAATCTTGGTGCAATTATAGAAGACACTTCTCTTCTTTTAGAAGTGTTCTTCAGCAGGTAGTAAGAATCTTTCAGGTAGCAAGTAACCAGTAATGGGGGTGCTAAGTGACCAATAACCCAAGAGAGAAAAATGAAGAAAAATGGGGGCACCACATCATCCCAAGGTTCTTTACACAAGAAAGGAAAATGCAAACACACTGAAGGTACTTATGGGGGCGCAACGTCATCCCATAATTGGCCTTCAGGATACCTTCTTGATCAACTCCATTAGTTTTGATTGTTAAATCAAATGGATAAGAAATCTCCTAGGAAATAGACATATGAATAATCTCCTAAGATAGCACAAACTATAACAGCACAAAGTCTATAAGTAACTTGTTTTCTCATTCAAATAAAATAATATGAATTACAATCTGAGCTCAAAGTCTCAGTAATGCCTTTCAAATTGGGCAAAGTTTTGCTTTTGATAAACAAAAAGGTCTCCCTTGAAATGATACAAGAGATTACATTATATAGAGGCTGAAGGGAGGCTTGGCACCTTGTCCCATAGAGTGACCCATTTGGTGCATGCAATGCCTTGGATGCATTTTGGTCTTATTAGGAAGAGGCATGTTGGAGCAGGGTAGCTGCCTTGACTATGGCATGTCGACTCATCTCTAGTGCCTCCTCTCGAGCTTGAATCTCTAATTCCATCACCTAATTAGCCACGTAACTATCTATTCTACCTTTATCTCATAGGGGACAAAAATTCAATGCTTTCAATGTTTGTAGGCCCCAAATATCTACTTGGTGAACTGCTCCACCTACTAGAAATAAATCCTGCTAAGTTTTCCTCTTTGTCTCTTCCTTCTCTTGGTCTGGCCTTAGGATTTTTGAATGCATTTGGGTCTATGCCTTGAGTCTATTAGAATCAACAGATACTTCATTATGACAAATTTGATGTTTGTAGGCCCATCATGCTTCTTAGAAACTCCTTTGTGTATTTCTCGCTTGCCATGGTTGCTTTCCACTGTGATGTAGGTGAGGACATGTGGCAGCATCCACAACTTTGAAATAGGCTTATCGAAATAAGCTTTAAAACTAGTTAGCGATTGAGGAGGGTGTGGATGCAGACACGTGGTAGCTTCCATTATATTGGGTTGGGACATGTGGTAGGTTCTACTCTATGAAGCTTCATTCAAAATTGTGTCTCAGGTTGTGACACTTGGTAGCTTCTACAGCCCTCTAAGGCTCAAACCCTTTTCTAAAGGGAACATGCCCTTCAGTGTCTTCTATGTGGCCTTTAAGCTTTTATTCTTTGGTGGGCTGTCATCCCTTTTATTTCCTTTAGGCAAAATGTCTGAAGGAATTCCTTCAGATAATTCATCTAAAGGAAACCTTTCCTTGGCTCCATATGTGCCTTTGTATTGTGAGTGCCCCTTTCCTTTGACACGTGGTGCCTTTTATTCTTTAAACAAGTGCCACATGGCATCTTCCACAAGAATAGGTGAGGACACGTGGCATATTTTTTTGTTGACACTTGGCAGCATCTACCTTCTTGGGCCTTTATAACATCATAGAAACATTTAGGGCTCAGTCAGGCTCTCATAGATGATGACACTTGTCAGCCTCTACCGATCTCTGCAAGGGACATGTGGCACAGTCTGAATACATTTGTTAGTCACGTAGATGCAGACACTTGGCACATTTTACTTCATTTAGTCACTTGTCCCCAAGCCCACCATGACCTTTACTTGAAATAGTGAAGCTAAGGGAAGAGACTATAGATATTGACACTTGAAAGCTCCCAACAAGCTTTAAGAGGGACACGTGGCAATATCTATCGATTCACAAAAATAAAGTTTAGTGGGGCTTGACTATTGACACTTGGCAGCATCTACCTAACTCTACAGATATTGACACTTGGAAGCTCCCAACAAGCTTTAAGAGGGACACATGGCAATATCTATCGATTCATAGAAATAAAGTTTAGTGGGGCTCGACTGTTGACACTTGGCAGCATCTACCTGACTCTTTCTTTTGCACGAGCTTCTTTTCTTAACTAAGGTGGCCTTTGAACCTTTGAACTCAGTGTGTTTAATTGATTGAACATTGAACCCATTGAACCGATGAACCAAAATGATTCAAGATTAAACAGTTCAATGGTTCAAGCTTTTATTTTGATGCTTACCAATAGACCCTTTGATGAACCAGTTTAACCTGCTAATCCTTTTACCAAAAAGTTGAGAAAATGACAAAATTGAATGTTTAGAACAAATTTTTGGAAAGGGGAGGGACAATTTTGGCCATGCAGGACCAAAATAGTCATATGTTGTCTAAAAAAATGAGGAGTCATTTTTTAGGGACAATAGCTGGCTCTTGTTGGGGAACTTCCTTCAGATAACAACTTAGAATAGCTGAGGGGAGTAGAAAATAGAATCTCTAGTGCCTTGATGTGTGCCATTGGGCTACGAAGTCATGCTACCCAAAAAGAAAGGAGACAAATGAAGACAAAGGCACAAAATAAAACTAAAGACTATACAAATATACATATGTATAAATGAACTTATCTGATGCCTCGAGATTTGAAGTGCTTCAGATGCCACCCATTATGAGACAATGATAATGGCATCCTATCTTGATAAACTAGTAGGAAACCATTTTGTCCCCAGAATCAGTGATGGGTGAATGGAACTCTCCATCAAAAAACCACTTTTCTGTGTCTTCCCCTTGGTTTTCTTCTCTTCTTGCCCCAAAGCAAGACTTGACTTTTGGTCCAAAAACCATGAATCTTTGCTCTCCTAGAAAAGAGTTCTTTTTCCTAATTTTGATGGGCAGTAGCATGGCCTAGTACCATAATTTGTTGTTCTGATAGCTCAGCCCAACACATTCTTGATTTTCCCCCTCAGATATCTTAGATTCTTCTTCATTTGGAGGGGAGGGTTCTTCTGCACTTATGCCGCACTCCACCAATTCTTTTGCTATTTCATCCTTGCCTGAAGACTCAAACAAAATTTTGGCTACAAGGGCTGCCATTTGGGTCTCGACACATTTGACATGATCAATTATGTCAAATGACTGGGTTTGACTAGGCACAGGGGATGGGAGTTCTTCCTTTTGGTTTATGGGAGGGGTGGGAGGATTGGCCTACGAATTTGAAGTAGAAGGTGTAGAAATGTTTAGGATACTTACTTTCTCAGCAATCATTGGGTCCTTTGGCTAGATAGGTAGAGTGGCCCCACGCTTAGCAATCAAAATTGTAGGTTGAGGTTGATCCTCTATTTCTCCTTTATCAGCTTGTTGAGCTGACTGATTTTAGGACTAGGTGACCATAGCATATGATCCCTCAGATGCTTCACCTTTACTTCTGGGTTCATCCTAGTAATCTAGGAAATTAATGTGGGAGTCACCAGTTGACTCTTCTTGATCCTCCATGAAGAGACCAACATCATTTTCTTGATTAAACTCAGGTTGGAAAGAGAAATTATGCTCTATTTCCAAATACACAACTACTGAGTTGGTTGGAGGTGCTTCAATGGCAAGGTTCCTCTATGGGGGAGGAATACAATTGGGTTGCCCTTGATGTGCCTAATTAGGGAATGTTCTCCTTGGTACATCTATGTATTAAGGATTAGATGATATCCTTTGTGCCATTTGTCTTCTAAGGGCCAACACTTCATTTTCTAGCTTCTACACCATTGGATCAGTGGTGGCTACAGGTGAGTTATCAGAAGATGAGGAAGATGTGCCTCTATTTAAATCCCTTCTTATCTTTCCAGACAAGATAAGGTCATCTTCTAACTCAGTGGCTAAGTCTTAAGCAGCTTCAAGATCTATGTGGCTAGCATGTCTTAGCAAAAAACTCACTTCAGACAGCTGTGAGTTTATGAAGAAGCATTTGAGTTTCTCAGGTGTGGACTGAGCAACTACGAGAATCCTATTTCTTAGCTTGTCAAATTTTGTAATAAAATTTCTCATGGGCTCATGAGATTCCTTCTTCATCTGCATAAGTTGGGCTAGCAAACATGAGCATCTTCTATAGGTTTGAACCTTGCTTCAAACTTGGCTTTGATAGTGTCCCAGCCAATCACTGATCTAGTCTATATATGATAAAACTAGTCTGTAGTAGCACCTTGTAGTGTCTCCATGAAAATCCTAACTGCCACGTTTTCAAATTCCACCCCTATCACACCACAGGCTATGGTGAAGGCTGAAATGTGTTCATCAGGGTGGACTCTTCCATCACCAAAGAATTTAGGGAAATTCTTCCTTGAACTGAGTGGTAGCTCATGCAGGGGTGGAGTTAGATTAAGTGGGCCAAATGAGTTACCCCAAGGGCCTCAAACTTCCATGATTGGATTATGAGAAATAGGGATAACACATCTGAGTGGAGTTACCAGATTATAAGACAAAATGGAAAATAAACTGGCCTTGCTTCAACTTAAAGCTTGAGGCTTCAAACTACGCTTTCTTTCCTAGTAGCTTTGTTTTTATAGACCAAATAATATAACGAAGATGGAGGAAGATGGTAAGGCTATAATGATAATGGGTAAGACACAGAATGGAGTTGATAGAGTCTGTAATGGATAAGGGTTATAATGATAATGGGTAATACATAGGTGATGTTTCAATCTAAAACTTGAGGTTCCAAATTGCACAAAATTGCTGTCCCCAGCAAAGTTGCCAAAAATTGTTGGGTGAATATTTTGTCAACTAGCTAACTGGTGACCAAAATAGTTCCTATCACCACAACATAATAAGATTGGTCAACCAAGTGTGCAACTTTACTACATCAACTGGAGACAAATCTCTCCTCTCATCAAGGGGAGGTTCCCTATTAAATATGCAGAGGCTATATATTATATATATAATCAGAAAGTAAGACACAAGGGTAGGATAAACTATCCATCTCTCTTTTTTAGAGATGATGCTAATAAACAAGGAAGAAATCCTAGGTGATGGGGAAGGTACTTCTCTTCTTTCAGAAGTAACTTTCAGCCAAGAGCCAGATTCCTTCTTAAATAGTAGAAATATTGGTGTAATGATAGAAGGCACTTCTCTTCTTTTAGAAGTGTTCTTTAGTAGGAAACATGAATATTTTAGGTAGCAAGTAACTGGTAATGGGGGTGCTGAGTGACCAAAAACCTGAGAGAGAAAAACAAAGAATAATGGGGGCACCACATCATCCCAAGGTTCTTTACATAGGAAAGGAAAATGCAAACACACTGAAGGTACTTATGGGGGCACAACATCGTCCCAAAATTGGCCTTTAGGACACCTTCCTAATCACCTCCACTAGTTCTACTTGTTAAATCAAATAGACAAGAAAGCTCCTAGGAAATAGACATATGAACAATCTCCTAAGATAGCACAAGCTATAACAGCACAAAGTCTACAAGTAACTTATTTTTTCATTTAGATAAAATAATATGAATTACAATCTGATCTCAAAGTCTCAATAATGCCTTTTAATTTGGGTAAAGTTTTGCTTCTAATAATCAAAAAGGTCTCCCTTGAAATGATACAAGAGATTACATTATATAGAGGCCTGAGGAAGGCTTGGCACTTTGTCCCATGGAGTGACCCATTCAGTGCATTCAATGCCTTGGATGCATTCTGGTCTTGTCAAGAAGGGCCATGCTAGAGCAAGGTGGCTTCCTTAACTATGGCATGTCGATTCATCTCTAGTGCCTCCTCCTAAGCTTAAATCTCTAATTCCATCACCTACTTAGCCATGTAACTGTCTATTCTACCTTTATTTCATAGGGGACAAATAGATGGTGCTTTCAATGTTTACAGGCCCCAAATATCTACCTAGTGTACTGCTCCACCTATTAGAAATAACTCCCACTGAGTTTTTGTCTTTGTCTCTTCCTTCTCTTGGTCTGACCTTAGGATTTTTGAATGCATTTGAGTCCACGCCTTGAGTCTACTAGAATCAATAGACACTTCATTACGACAAATTTGATGTTTGTGGGCCCATCATACTTCCTAGCAACTCCTTTGTGTCTTTCTCACTTGTCATGGTCAATTTCCACTATGATGTGGGTAAGGACACGTGGTGGCATCCACAACTTCAAAATAGGCTTATTGAAATAATCTTTGAAACTGGTTAGCAACTGAGGGGGGCACAGATGCAAACACATGGTAGCTTTCACTACATTGGGTCGGGACACGTGGCAGGTTCCGCTCTATAAAGCTTCATTCAAAACTATGTCTTAGCTTATGACACTTGGTAGCTTCCACAACCCTCTAAGGCTCAAACCCTTTTCCAAAGGGAACATTCCCTTTGGTGTCTTCTAAGTAGCCTTCGATCTTTGATTCTTTGGCGAGCTATCATCCCTTTTATTTTCTTCAAGTAAAATGTCTGAAGGAATTCCTTCAGATAATTCATCTAAAGGAAACCTTTCCTTGGCTCCATATGTGCCTTTATATTGTGAGTGCCCCTTTCCTTTGACACATGGCACCTTTCACTCTTTGAACAAGTGCCACGTGGCATCTTTCGTAGGAATAGGTGTAGACATGTGGCATCTTCCACTATTGACACTTGGTAGCATCTACCTTCTTGAGCCTTTATGACATCATAGAAATGTTTGGGGCTTAGTCAGTCTCTCATAGATGATGACACTTGTTAGCGTTCACTGTTCTCTGCAAGGGACACATGGTGTGATCTGAATACATTTGTTAGTCACGCAGATGTAGACACTTGGCATGTTCTACTTCATTTAGTCACTCATCCCTGGGCCCACCATGGTCTTTACTCAAAATAGTGAAGCTAAGGGAAGAGACTATGGATATTGACACTTGGAGGCTCCTAATAAGCTTCAAGAGGGACACATGGCAATATCTACTGATTCATAGAAATAAAGTTTCGTGGGGCTCAGCCGTCGACACTTGGTAGCATTTGCCTGACTCTTTCTTTTACATGCACTTCTTTTCTTAACTAAGGAAGCCTTTGAACCTTTGAACCTGACATGTTGAACTAATTGAACATTAAACCTATTGAACCAATGAACCAAAATGGTTCAAGGTTCAATGGTTCAATGGTTTAAGCCTTTGTTTTGATGCTTGCCGACAGACCCTTTGATGAACCAGTTGAAGTTGCTAATCCTTTTACCAAAAAGTTGAGAAAATGACAAAATTGAATGTTCAGAACAAATTTTTGGAAAGGGGAGGGGCAATTTTGGCCATGCAGGACCAAAATAGTCATATGTTGTCTAAAAAAATGAGGAGTCATTTTTCAGGGACAACAAGAACAATATGGAAAATTGGAAAAAGGGATTACATTCTAAATCCATACTTATGGATTAATATTAAGCTAGTATAGAGGAGAAAGATGAAATTAGACAACCTACTAATATGGATATACATGACCTAACTAGTAAGGATTAAAATTCATTCATGATTTAATTACTCTAAATTTGGTAAATGATTTGGATAGATCAAGAAATTTTTAGGTGACCAAGGTGAAGTACCATGACATCATGATTGTAAGATTTATTGAGATTATATTTGTTGTATCACATGATATTTTTAATCATGATATAAAACACCATGATGACCTAGCCATAATGTGCATAAGGACTGAATCCTATTCCTATAAACAATTGAAAATAATGCACAAGTGATAAAAACCATGATGATAATGTTGACATATGAATATGGATAGACTCATGAATAATGCATAAGGAATCACCCAATGAATCATATAAATTGAGTCAAGGCACAACTATAAAAGCAAAAAAATAGGAAAATAAACAAACAAATGACAAAGTAAATAAAAACACAAAAAGCTTGAAAGTAAAAGCAACATAAAGTATCATATTATCAACCAAGTCAATATATAAATCTTAAGACTACAGGGAATGATAAAAAAGTTGTGCCCTAAAGTAAAGATACACACAAAGGGAACGTCACATTCTAATGGCAATGGAATGGATTAGAACCAACAATGGATTTGCCCTTGTAGGGTGGATCAAAGATGATTGAGTAGGTTTAAGTAGGATAAATATTTTTGGATTTTGAGGCTACATATCTCTCTAAGAGATGGGAATCCAATTTTCTAATTTTTACAATTTTGAAATGTTTTTGTATGTTTTTGTAATATTTGGGGTATCTTAACCCATTAGAGATTGACAAGATTCTACTCACAAAACAATGAGATTATTGGATTAGGGTTCTCATAAAACATTAAGAGCATGTCAAAGGGTGACTAAGCTGAACTCAACATAGATTGAGGATTACGTAAATAGTCCCATAATGAGACCTCAAGTCACTGTAGTCATGCCTTACAATGTAGGAAACTAACTATCATCAAGCTATCAAAGTAGGCAAATGACATAGTATAACATAGGAATGGTAAGGTGATACTATAATGCATGGTAAAGGTGTTTTTATTAATTTTTCCATAGGTAGTTATAATTAGGAAACAAATATATAGGTGAATGATACTAATTTTCCAAAAGGAAATTATAATTAGTAACATGGAGTGGGACACTAATTTTACCAAGGGAAATTATAATTAGTAACACTTAAAATGAAATGAAGTAACAAATGAAGGATGAAACTACCAAACCACTGTCATATTGGTCTAAGATATTGCCTTTGTCTAGAACACTAAATCAACTACTAAAATTGGATTGAAATCCCATCATGAAAGGTGCCCAAAGAATCAATGGAATATAATCAAGTTCAAAAGGGTTGGGAGGGTTGGTAAAAACAACTTTGGTCAAAAGTGAAGCCACAGTAGAATGATATATGGTATGACATAAAGAAGATGATATTATGACAATTGGATACAATGGTAAGAGGATTGCCCCGAAGTAATAAGGTAAGATAAATGGTAGGGTATGAAATAACACTAAGGGAAAGTCAAGGTGAATGGAAAATGAAAATGGAAAGGTAAATGTCAAGGCAAAAGTATGGTTATATTGTTCTTATTGATGTGGAGATGCACATCCCACTCACCATATGATACAAGTATATTCAATCATTTAATTTTCTAGCCCAAACCTCTTCTAAATAGTTTCTCTATCAAAAACCTACTATAGATTTGGACTCTAATAATATTATTTTTATCTTCATTAGTATTTGAGTCTGTTTCCTCCAAACCTCAAGACAAGATATCTTTATAGCCTTTATAAAGGAAGGTATAAATAGGGATAAATATTGGATGATAGATCTAATTTGGCAATGTAATATAGGTCTAGAATGAATAAATGATCATAATTAGATGTATAATGATTTGGAAACAAATGAAGAGGGGGATTTTTAGGCACACACAATGATACAAATTCTAGATTCGACATAATTTTGGTTGTGGTAGGGTCAAAGACTTATGAATATGATCTCAATAGGACTACCATATTTTTTTGTTGTTTGAGTATAAAATTAACTACCATCTAATTATGTTGTAGTTTGGAAGATGTAATAATGCTATTTTTAACAATGTCTTCATCAAGTAGTGAATAGCTATTGTACTTAGCTATTGGTGCCTTGAAGATGTTTTCACCAATGAAGTTATCTTGATTATCTCATAGTGCCTCCAAAAAGGTTTCAATAAGGAATGTTGACTTTTGACTTTGATTTTCATCTAATGCCTCAGATAAGGTTTCACTAAGAAATGTTGAGTTTGGACTTTAATTATCCCCTAGTGCCTCTGAAAAGGTTTCACTAGGACATTATTCTTCTTATGCATATATGTGGTCTTCATCCCGCTAATATTATGCAATTGATATGTCACCATGGATGTAGTTTAATAAGGTGTGATTCTATCAATCCTAATCGACACTTGTGGGAGTTGGAAGGTCAATATAATAGATATGTTAGTGGGTGTTAATGGAATGGTGAATGGTAATGGAATGTAAAGAGGCATCACAATCCTCATAGAAGATATTAGGATAACTTGTGTCAATGTTGAATTAATCATCCTCAAAAACCATGTAAAGATCATAAATATATTAAAATTGATCTATAAGGCATGCATACCCAATATTGTAACAACATTGAACTTATTATAATTAGGAAGTTGAGTTTGACTCAAGGGACTTTGAATCTGATGTAGAGACTAGCATTGATTATTCTTATAATGCTAAATTTTATGTTGGTTCAAAAATAAAACTCAACTTTGATGTTGATTCTTATTTGATTGTGGATGTTGCTACGATGATGTCTTGTTGAATGTTTGGTAGTGAATAAGTAATGGCCTATGATGACAGAGTGGGCTCTTTGAGAAGAGATTCATCTAAGAAGGGTTTAATATAGACTTGCTCATCTATGTGAATCTCCTCAAAGAGAGGTAACAACTCAAGGGGTGACTCTACATAGACTAGTTTGTCAAAGTGAGACTCTTCAACAAGGGGAAAAAGGTCAAGAGATAACTCCACAAAGATTGGTTGGTCAAATGGAGGTTTTATAAAAATAGGACAATGATCAAGATAATGATTTTCTCAAAGGTGGTTATAATCATTAAGAAGTGACTCAATAAATATTGGCTTGTCAGAGTGAGACTCCTCAACCAAATGGAAAATTTTAAAAGGTGACTCATCATAGGTTGACTTATTAAAAATAGGTGTTTCAAGAAAAACATCATGGATTAGTTGGTTCTTTTGTAATTGGTGTACACTTTCTTGAAAAATATTAGTTTGGAACACATATTGGTCTTTAAATGATTGGCTATGTTGGGGCTTGATGATCAACAAAGATTTTCTAAAGTGGGGTAAATCTTGGAATGGATGAAGAATAATCAATGGTTGGATAATGACATATTTGTGAATAATCTCATCTATGATGGGCTCAACAAAGATTTGATTCTAATTTAAGATGGTAATTATGACATGTCTAGTCATAATTGCACAACCTTATTGGGATAACAAGATACCATACTTGGAAGGGCATAGAATGGTAATGGAAGGTCATTGTAAGGATTTATTACTAATTTAAGGTAAGGATGAGGACATATAATGGTAATGTTAGAGCATATAAAATCCTAGTTATTAATTTAAGGTAAAGGATGAGTGATTGGAATGGTAATGGTAAGGCACTCTGAAGCTTGGTTTCTAACACAAGGAAAAAGACAAAGGCCTAGAATGGTAATCCTTGGATGTTTTGGAGCCTAGTTTCTCATGGATTCCAAAGGAGGGTTAATGTTATATGTATGGGATTGGCTACCATTATCATTTAAATGGATAACTTGGTACATTAATCATCCCAAAGAAGGTGTCACTGAATATTGTTATTGAGGGTCATGACTTTATTCAATGTATGGAATGTTATAAGATAGATTAGGATCCATCTCATAAACTACATCATCATACAACTCTTGAACAAAAGAGTCATTGGTCACAAAATTCCCATAGCTAGGATTATATATGGTCTCACTACATGTTTAATGAGGAAAGTTTTAGATCTATGAATAGTCTACGTGATAAACAAAAGTATCTAAAGATAATGAACCACCAACATCTATATAAAAAGGGACCTTTGGATTTATAAAAGAGACACAAATAGAAAACAACTAAACTAGGCAAGGGAAGGACAAAACAAAAGTGAAATTGAGCTAAAAAATGATATTGATTTGCCTAAAGGTAGTTATAATCAACACCAAAAGTAACACAAAGGTTCAAACTCATTTATGGATAGAGTACTATTTTCCCTAGATGGTTATAATTAGTCACAATAATGTATAAACAAAGTAGAACAATTATGAACTAGGGTCAAGATATAGAAATGACTTGCCCAAAGGTGGTTATAATCATACTAAAATAAGGATAGACTTGGAAACACAAGACTTGAATAAGAACTAAAAATCAAACTAAATTAAGGCAATTAGCCCAGATGATAATTGGTAATTAGCTCACTTTAGACACAAAATTTGACTCACAAAAAATATTAGAGCAAAGGGACTAAGATACTCAAAATATTGGCACACCAACCTTAAACAAATTATATAGAAATAACATGTCTCAAAAGGATGCTCTAAATAAGGCACAAAGAAAACAATAAATGTTAGGTCTAAGTGAGGGGTATTTAGATTTAAAATGAAACCAATCCAAGTAACACAATCCAAACATAAAAGGTGGATAACCTAAGCTTGAATTATACTAGGATTTATTGTAAACCAATTAGTTTAAGATTTTTAATTGTAAATGCTGAGATTCATATTTAATGTAAAAAGATACGAATGTTCTAATACAAAAGGATAGACCAAATTGGGTAGCATAACTACACATTTAAAATAAGAGATGGTATAATAATGGTTTATAACTTGGTTTTAAAAGTGATAAGATATGGGAATGAATCTAACAACATAATGACACACTTTCAAACAAATGACATAGAAAAATATTTTAGACTAGAATATCCAAGGTAAATATTTAAAGCAAAATGGGTAGTGTAATGATGCCTTGTGTAAAGAAAAGATAGACACAAATGGTTTTTGAATAAATTTCCAATGTACAAAGAGTGACACAAATGGATAGAGTAAAACCTCTTAGGATAAATGGGTGTAAAAGATAATGAAAATGTTTGTTTTGATGTGGTATGACAAACAAACAATTTTAATTTAAGAAAAATTCATGTAAAAAGGAAAAATGACAAAAATACCTAAGTGTAACATCCTAAATCCTAAAAATTGACAAGGTAGCTTTATGATCTCAAATTTCATCTATATATTTGATCTTGAAATGTATTTAAGTTTGTTAATCCAAATATTAAAATGTGCATAGAAATTAGGGTTTTTAGTACCCCTCTTCTCTTAAGAGTTTGTATGACCACATGAAAATTTAGGCTACTCACCCTACATTAATAGTATGTCTGAGGCAAGTGGGGTTGTCTCAACTATCCATTTTCATATGTTATAGATGGTACCATAGGTGTGGTTACCACCAATTTGAAACATGTCATTTGAATCCATTTTAATCAACTTGTTTTAGGTCTTGTGTTTTTCACAACCACTACATCCATCCATTGTTTAGTATGGTGCAATGTTTGAGTTAAACATACGTTTTGAGGTTGAGTACCACTAACAGAGCTTATTTAACCTCTCAAACAAGCATCTCAGTGGTTTACCCTAAATTTATATACCCCAACATGGAGTGGGGTTGAAATAATGCCAAGTGATGAATTCCTTCATCAAAACTTCCTCAAAGAATTCATGGGGAGGTGATGAACTCCCACCCACAAGACAAAATGCCTGAAATAAGGAAAGTGGACAAACTTTAGGGTCATTTTGTGGTCATCTAAATCACTCAAATTTTGGGGAGGGCCTTAGAGACTTTCCTTCCATGATTTTAATATAAAAACAAAAAATGCAATAAGTGAGAATTTTTTATCACCCAAGTTCCATAAAAGGGATGGGGGGAGAGCATACACATGACACTCATTTTATGAAACAAACACTCAACAACAAACATAAAAATGGAAAACTCTTCTGAGTATTTAACTAAAGTGTGAATTTATTTTTATATCACTCAATGAAATATGTAATGAAGTTTGATGTCTTTGGTTTTGTGTTGGAAAATTAAATAAAATGAAAAAATTAACTCAAGCAAAAATATTTTAAAACACCAAATTCAAATGTGAGTTTTGAAACTTAGAGTGTTTAAAAATGTCTTTTCTTAGCCTTTGGGTCCTATAAAAAATGTTAGAGGGTCCTTGTGCTTAGAATAAAAACATAATTGGGCAAATAAATTTTGATTTTTAGTTCACATGTTTTCAAAATTTTACATAGTATGCAAAAAATGTATAAACATTGAGCAACATCGCCACTTTACCTACAAAATTACAACTATTATCATAATATCACTATTTCCCTACAAAACAACATGGTTAGTGGGAAAACCATGATGATTAGGAAATATAGTACAAGTTAAGACAATATAAATATTCCAAAGTCATGATTTTTTAATATCTCAAGAGTTAAGGCAATACTATGACTTTAAAGTCATGATATTGCAATATCACAATTTCTCTTACAGAATAAAATTGTTAATAGGAAACTATGGTGGTTAGTGGAATTATCATGATAGTTAATACAATATTGCCAACTTTAAGGTGATATCATAGAATTTAAGACAAAATTGAGATTGCAAAGTCATGATATTTTTGTAATATCATGATTACAAAGAGCAAAAAAGTGACTATACATAGCAACTTCATGATTTCCTGTAGAACATTCATAAGCCTTCAATTTCCACTTTTTTGATCAACAAGTTTGGATTTTAACATGAAAATTATTAGGAGGATGTCTTGAAATGCCTTGAGAATAAATTTTTTAGGTGCATGTCCCACTGAGCATGCCATCACGTGAATAAGGAATACACAGAGGGGAGGTTAGTATGGTGATAGTCCAATAAAACAAAATCAAAAAAACATGCTAAACACTTAACACCTCTAGCCTATACACTAAGGGTAACACAAGTAAAAATAATACAAAGTAAAACACAACTATAACATAAAATAAATCATTATTTTACCCTATTTATATCTCTAAATGGCTTATTGAATTGGCTTGCTAAGTTTTGTGCATCAAGAAGTATTTAGCAATGAAGCTTTCTTTGCTTCTTCTCTCTTTGGCACCTTGGCTTGGTTGATTAGCTTATAAATTTGGCATGGTAACATTACATGAAAGGTTTATTTG
>JARHVA010000856.1:15000-185000 GCA_037957365.1 Torreya grandis | reverse complement strand
TAATATCCACATCTTGGTTTCACTTTATTGAGCCATCTAATAGATCCCACATCTTATTTTTATTTTAGAAAGTGAGCCAAGTTTGAGCTTAGTGACACTCCACATCTTGGTTGCACTTTAGCAAACCATTTTTTTTAGTTCCCAACTCTTAAAAAGAATTATAAAGTATTGTATGAGGGTTGGATCATATAATATTTAAAAATCAAGAATATTCATAGATTATTAAATTTGAGAATTGATCTAGGACTTGATCACTCTCAACTCACCACATGTTCAACACTTTTCCACATACATCAACAATAGGAATGCACATCTCTATGTCAAAGACAAATTATGTGTGGACATTCAATTATTGTATTTCCTTTATCCAATTAATTTTATGCATCAATGTAATTAAAGGGGTGGGGATGTAAACACTAAAATTTAATAAATAAATGCTTTAAAATTCTTGTCCTTGAAATTATTACCTTTCTTGGTTAATTATTCATTATGATAACCCAAAATCTCCAAGGAAGCCTTGAAAGTATTGAAATTACTATGCATATCTACTCGACTTACCTATTATGTACCTACTCATCCATATGAAAGGTATACTTCACTATCACTTTGGTTTTATAAGCCTATATCCCTTCTAGACAATAGCACACTATCAAACAAATACACATTATGTCTTTGTCTTGTAGTGCATTATTGTCCAAAGTGATCTAATGGTCACCTTTTCGAAATGGTTTGATTCATAATGGCTCTCCAATGAAAACCAATAGGTTTGTTATCATTTTTTTTAAACATTTACATATAAAATAACATCAATGATCACACTTGAACCCCCCATCCCACCCCTTGGTAGTCTCTAGCACTCTCTTGCAAAAGACAATTTCAAAAGTATCTATAGATTCAGAAAATATCCCTACTATAATTTTGATGTAGTATTATAGTCATTATCCAAGATAACATTACTTTATTACAAGTTGAATGCATCCTTTGTTAAGCATTTTAATCAAAATTTATAGGTTAATTTTCATGATCTTCCCTATTGGGATAACTACATTATAGCCTTAGGTCCACTTAGACTATGTAGGTAACATTCAATCAATAAAGGTTTCTTTTAGGATAGCTCAACCACATTCCACTTCAACACATTTTTCTCAATTTTAATTTGATTTGATTTTACGCACTTGTGTATAATATGGTTTTGATTTTGTAGGTCATTTATGCATAAAAATAGGCTCTACAAACAAGCCCAGATTTTCAATTCCAATGCACAGTCTACCTAGACAAAGTTTCAATATTAGACAAAAACACATTGTGACCTTATTTAAATTTTGTCCTCATCCTTGTATACAATAGATTATTATTTCAATTAACTCTTTGTTTTCATGTTCTTATATACTATACAGATAGTCACAATTGACAAATAAAAATCAAATTTTGAAATAAATTAGTTTGAAAGGACATATCTCTAACCTTTCTATGTTTAGTAATTTACAACTTATGTGAATTTTTTAAATCTTTGTATTTACTTTATTTTATAGTATTTAACTTCCTAGATCATATTTTAAAGGTTTACATTTCCAATTAGAGTTGATTATTTATTCTAATTAATTATAGTGTAAATAATACCTTTGTGGTTACTTGGAAGGGATGCCTTCCCTTTGTCTAACTTGGGTTGAACATAAAGGAGTCCTTAAATTTTATCAATGCTTACCATTTTCTAATTATCTTGGTACTCCCCAAGTTTTATAGGTGTAAAGTTTAGATGGGATAGATAATCATCTATGCTTTTAGGGATTTCCTTGTCATCATCATCACTATTATCCTTTATAATCATTACATATAGATTCTAATTATTTATCAAGTTAATATTTAATATATTTTTCTTTTGTGTTTCACATATGTGTAGTGATTCTTATAGCATTTTTTGGTTAGGTGGTATGACTAAGATTGACTTATTTTCATTAGATTATTTTATTTCTCCCACCTCATATATGGGTATTAATTATACTAGTGTGACTTGTAAGATAGGTAAAATGGAGAATTAAGGGCATCATGGTTATGGTATCAATACTTCATTAGAATCAACTAATTTGAAATACTTAAAGGATTTATTATTTGTGTGACATGTATGAAGACATGCTTCGTCCACAAATTTTAAGAGTTGATGTAGGATAGATGCTATTGCATCCATGGTATGAATCCAAGGTCTATCAAATTCATAATGAAAATGGTTTGAAATCATTTGAAATATAGTAGTAATTTTGTTTTTACATCCAATGTGACCATTTTTAGAAACTGGTAAGGTATATTATCAAAACCAAATATGTTCTCATATGATTATGAATATAATATATATTGATACCAAGTGTTTGAATAAATGTAATATTAAATATGTTCAAATATGATCCATTATCTATAAGCACCTGGATAATTTTCTTGTTTAAAATTATTACATGAATAAAAAATGGGTGATTTATATCTATAGTCATTTGTGTAGGAAAATATATATTTTTTAAATGTTTATGTTATGGAACTAACCTACACCCTTAGAGAGAGTTCTTAAGACTCCCTCCAATTAATCCATAATATTGGGACAACCCTATGTTGTGGGTATCCTATGGTGGGGTTGAACCTCTGGAGAAGGTTGGCTTCCTTCTGATGAATCACCTAAACTAATGCTACTATAGGGAAAAGGGTTAAAAAGGGTAAAAATTATCCTAAGAAATCTAACTAGATGATGCACTAAATAAAAATGAGAAATTCCCATAATCTTGAACCCACACTAGATCAACACAAGGCAATCCTAGCTCACACAACCTTAAAATCAAGCTAAGTGCATAAGTGTTTCATAGACTAGGTTTAGGAAGAAAGGAATGAAAATAAAGAGTTTTAAGACTCACTAAGAGATTACATCAATGGTATAAATAACACTAATCTATACTAAAGATAGATTGAAATCACCCTAAAAGAGATAAAAAATGAGGACAATGGATATGGAAGAATCTCCTTCACAAGGCCATCATGCACAACTCACCAAACATAGATCCAAGGCAAGAGATAGGTAAATAAATTATTTTATTACATCAAGAGGTATTTATTATAAATGCTTGATAGGGTTTAGCCTAATTAAGATGAGCATGTTTTTTAATATCTCAAAGAGTTTCTTGATACTCCTAAAAGTGAGCGTCCTTTTACAAATGAGAAAGAATGGGTAATATAGAGAAAGGGAGAAGAGAGAGAGGAAGAACAAGTAGTAAAAAATAAATCAATGAGATATAACCACCTTTTTTGAAATCTATACCATATTTTAATCCAAGCAGGACTGATCCTTCATCAAAATATTAGCCTTCATTTGCTCCAATAGTCTTCAAGCTCTTCTCATTGGCTGAGAAATGAACTAGAAGACAAGAATCTATTTTGAATGATGATTCATGGGCTTACTATTGGATAAAATATTTAAGGACTCTAAAACATAAATGAATGCTCCAACTACTTTCTCCAATCCCCAAATCCCTTTGCTTTGATCTTCCACACCATCTTCCACTTGCTTTCACTATAAGGATAAAGTCCTCATACCTTGAATCTAGATAGAGCCATGCCATGTCTACTTTGATTGATGGTAAGTACCTACTTTTTTGAGGATATAGCTATGTCAAATATGAGATACTTATTCATTACTACCCCTACTTTAATAGCTGAGCATAGGTATTACTATAGATTCAAAACCAATCCAATTATTGGTTTTCCTATATTTGTTATAATGATGAAGATCCATAGATGTTTATTCTTGCTTCAACAACTATTATTCCATATTTAATCTCTATATTAGGACATTTAAATAACTATTTAACCTCCATTAAGATTTAATGATGATGTTTGATCTTGAAATATCCATTTTTGTTCAACTTGGATCATATCTCAACCTCTAGTCAAAGTTTCATAACTTTGACCTTTAATTTTGACCACCTATCTTGATCTAGGTCTTCAAGATTATGACACCTTCAACCTTCATCATTGGCCATTGATCTACTGATCTACCTTTGAGATAGTGACACTTGGTAACCTTGTATTGGTCCTCAAGATACACCAACTCTTTGACCCCTCACTCACTATCGATAAACTTGCTTGTGCACCATTAATTTACCTGATACTTTTCATGGTCATGACATTTGGCAACTTCTCATTCATTCCTAGGATCTACCAACTAGTTGACCTCTTGATCACTATTGATCTACTTTGATACAATAGATCATGCATCGTTAATCTCCCTTAGACCCACTAACTTTATCAATCAACACATGATATTAGATCTTTATCCAGGTACTTGAGATATTGAAACTTGTCTGATCTACATTTATGTTGACCTTTTGACTTGATTCTCACCATTGATCTTTGATGTATGATCGAATGTATGCTCTTGGATCTTCTAAACCTGCTGAAACTATCAATCACCTATGCAGTCTTAAATGAACCAGTTGTAAGAAAAATATCTAACCCTATCCGTAATTTATATTTTTAGTAATTTATAACTTATTTAAATTATGTATATCTATGTATTTACTATATTCTATCTTATATATCATCTAAGACCATATTTCAATAGCTTACATTTCCAATTAGAGTTAATAATACTTCATAATTAATTCTAGTGTAAAAATCAATGTGATTGAACCCCAACACATTTTTTCTCACTTTATTTAAATTCTATGAAAGATAGTGGCACCTTAAAAAGTTATTCCAATAGACTAAGTGTAAACAATTAAATTTGGTGATTGTAGTAATGATAAGGAATATACTGAAAAAGATTATTACATAGTTGATAACATAGATGGAAGTTAGAGAAGATAAGTTTTACAACATGAATATAGCTATTATATGAAAAAATTTGATATTGGAATTTTTATATAACCCCTCAAGGTTATAGAGTGCCAAATTTTTGCTTCAGCATGTTTAAAGGCAATAAAAAGTGAAGACAAGGGAAATAAATGAGTGAGATGATTTTTGTGTCATAAATAAAAATGATAAAGCGAATATTATTATTTAAAGGTCTTCTAAAAAATATGGATTTGGAATCAAGTGTGTGAAAAAAATGGGATATAGTTGTAAAGTACTTAGGAAAAAGAGGAAGGTATACCAGATCTTAAGGGTCTATCTAATTATAAATATACACAATAAATTAGTTAAAAAAATAGTGACAAGTTACATAAGGATTTCAATGGTTGAATTACAAATGATAAAAAATATTTAGAGCTTGTAACATAACTTCTAGGTGAATAAAATATTTAGGTGCTCATACTTATCACAAAATTTTCAATAGATTTTTTTCCCAATACATTCAAAATAAAATACAAACCCTTTATTTTCACTTTAACAAGTTTGAAATGTGTTATCTAGTATTTTTAAATGGGACAAAAATGTGAATTTTTTTTTAGAACCCTTTTGTCTTATGCCTTATAAAATATATCACTAGTGTATGAGTTACATTAGCCTTGAAAATAAATTTTGTTCAATTTGTTAACTAATACTCTATTATTGGTTTTATTCTATCCTAGTTATTTACACTAGGATGTGGTAGTAAAAAATAATAAAATCCATGTCTTATTATATATAAATGACTTGAAATCTCTTCAATTCTACTGATAGGTTATTTCCTCCCATATTTTATATTTTAAATAAAATTTTCTTAACTACCAAATTATAGTGTTATTCTAATACTAAAATGATCCTCATGAAAAATAAACCAATCAATTATAAATCAAATCAACAAAAGATACTATGAAATTTAATTATGAAAAATTAGACAGTTAAATAACATTTACCTAATTAAGTACATAACCCTTCAAAAACTTAAAACATTTTTATTATTAAAAAACCAAAAATATGAGTCCAAATGACTATTAATTAACAAAATTAGGCTCACCAAGATTTATCATTGGTACAAATCCAATAAAAAATGTAGATCAAATCTAGCATGCATATATCATATGAATTAATGTTAAAAATTTAATTAGAAGATAATCAACTTAATACTAAATATAAAATACCATTTAAGGTCTTGGATCAATTCATTCCATAAATTTATTCTTTTTTACAATTTTCAATAAATGCATAAAATAAACGTAAATATTTGTATAGATTTTATAAATCTTTCCTACTGAATATATCTAAAATAATTGATATAAAATAAGTTCTTAGAATATTTTTTTCAAAGTTTTAAACAAACAAAAGAAGTGATTTAATAAAAAATCACTTAGAAATATCAACATAAAACTATAATTCTAATTCCCATAAACTTTACATCTATAGAAAATGATTCTTAAAGTCTTCTAGATATTGACCTATCTATAAACAATGCCTTGAAATTATTGTAATATTCTTCCATATATTCAACATGAATAACCCACCTATTTCTAACTCTTGTATTTACCTCTATAATTCTAACTTTAATATTCAATAAAACTTTATCAACATCCTCAATGAGAATACATGCACAATTCTACCTTATGTGTTATAGAAGTGTCTACCTCCCATTTGATCTTTCTTGATTCTTAGCCAACTCATAACTTCCATGTTTATTTTCTTGATAGTTGTTTCTACCATGGATTTAATTACATATATTATTATCCATTTCCTTAATTAGTCTTGAAAAGTGGAGATTAGAAACATAGAAAATAAATTTTTAGACTTTTTAATGAAGGCCTCTAGTGTATTATACACCTCTAATTTCAATAGAATCATACTCAAAACACTTGAGAAATTTCTCAAATAATCATGAATGATGTATGATTCAAAATTTATGAGAATAATAGTATTGTTTGGTCTTAACATAAATTTTTCAATGCTAACAATAGGAAATCAATCATCGCTACCTTAGCCAACTTATTATTTTTATTTTCCACATTCTCTTCAGCTAAATTAACTTGCAATAATTGATCTTGAAATTTCAAGAAAACCAAAAATAATTCAATCAATTTATTCTAAATTTATAAAACACTCTTAAAAAAAAAAAATCATCATGATCAAGTTTTAGTATTATGTGTAGTAATTTGTATCTCACTTTACAATTCTACAATCCTTTTATTGTATCCTTCATAATATTTAGTTACTTAGTCATATGATACATCACCTAATGTATTTAGCATAAAGATTATTAAGGTTATTTGTTTTAATTTAGTTTTACACCATTTGAATTTGGGTGGTGTATACACATAAATTTTTTATTATAAATTTATGAAACATTAACTTTGATAGGGTTTGACATACTTATACATTATATATACATTTGAATTTTGTGTACACTTCCCCTCTATCTGTCTACCCATTTGTCATATTAACGAACAATATTTTCCAAATCATAGACCTTTTGCATATCTTAGATTTTTTATTTACATTCTTAGGAAAATATGGGTTAAAAATAAATATTTTTAATTATTGCAGGTGTATTCTTCTACCAATAGTGTCTAGGAACACTTAATGGCTATTTTAAAAAATTTTAAGTCTCCATTATTTGATCCTAAAAGTGGTTCATGGATTGATCATGGTGTTAAAAAATGAAGAGTCTGCTATAAATTGAAATCAATCATCAATTTATACTCACTTGGCCATCACTTTAAGAATCATTGAAAAAAAAATTGAAGAATCAATTATCACTATCTTGAGAGATTATCATAAAGGTATAAACATTACAAACACATTAAACAAGTATCTATAGAGATGGTATGAATACATGAAATTTAAAGTTGCATGATGCCAAGTGTCAAACATCATATTATTGCATTTAATTCTATACTTATCATGATGTTGTGGACACACACACATAAGTGGGATAAACTAATGTGGTTTGATATCTATTTAAATTATTATAATTTATGAAATGCTTAGCCATTTAGTAGTGGTTAGGGTTATCCAACCCAAAATACTAATCCCATTTTTAAAGGTCATCTTATGATCTAAAGTAAAAATAGGGTTTATAGATAAATATAATAAAATATACTTAGTGCATAGGATATAAGGAAAGTTAACCTAAAATAAACATTTACACACATAGGTGTAGGGGTCCTAAGAGTTACATACCTACACAGTGCATAGGGGTATTATTAGAAACTACTAGACATTGATGACTACCATAGGGGTTAAACTCCAAATAGGTTTTAAACCTGTATTCAAGTTTTGATAGTGGATGAAATAGGTAAAGATAAATTTAATATACATATGCACCTTCTATGAGAAAAAAATATAATAATTAGCTAAGTACACCTTTACCCTCTTGCTTTATTAATCTAATGTGAAATAATACAATATCAAGATTATTCATTTTAATTAAATTAGTATATTGATGTAGTTTACATAATATCATTTCCCCCTTGTTTTAATATATTTAAATCTCATAGATCCAAAATAAACAAAATGGTATTATGCACTTGATCATTTATTTGAACACAAAACCCCATAAGTTTATTATAAATTAATGTTTCATATTTTCTTAGTGTTTCAAATCAGGTTTTGACTTGAAAATATGATTTTTTATTTTCCCTTAATGAGGTAAAATATGAACATGGTTATCATGGATGCCAATTGTGTATATTTAAAAATAAAAGCTATGATGGTAATAGTTGTATGTCTCTTTCACAAATTATATGATATATTAATATCTCATGTAAATAAGTGGGTTAAATTTAGATGTAATAAAACTAAGGATGATGTTGCACATGATGAAATACTATATCTCCTTACTAACATATATTTCATGAATGTTTGATATAAGATTATTTAATTTACTACTTTAAGGTAAATGTTATGTATGATTTTTTTATTACTCCTCCCTCCAGACCTCATGGTAGAGATATCCAACATCCAACCCTTATAATTTGTGCTAGATATTTTATAAATAAAACTCAATGTTTTCACAATAAAAAGAGGTAATGTATATAATACTATATGGAAAATATGAGATAATAAAAATATACCTCCTAATATTCCTCCCCTACCTAAGGTACTGGTCAATGCAACTAAAAACTATGATGATATAGATCAACTTCATAACTTTTTACAAAATTTTATATATTAGAGTTTCTCAATATATACAATATATATAAGGACATTATTTATACATTATACATGATAAATATTACTAAACAATGTAGAATGGAATTATTTTACATCTACTATTAATATATTAATGGATAATGAAGAAACTAATAGCCAATTTTAGCACACATACTGAAACTTTTACCTAGATAGATCGACTGAGAAAAGTTCCTGATTGACAAAATGATCAAATGGCTTGGAAATAGGTCTCAGATTACAAGGTGAAAATTATCAGTAGGTTATCATGGTGATCATGACCTTCATGGACAGAAATCAAGTTTCAAAGGTCTTATAAACTCATTTGAGCCTTGAAAGTTCTTGCACAAGCATAAAGAGCCAGACCATCATCAACATGTCATGAAGAAATAGACTGATTATATCAATTATAAATTTTATAAGTATGTTTATAAAACCTCTTAATCCAAAATATTTCACAAACACAATGTTTTTCATGCCTTAAACATGATCTAAAAATTCATGTCTTGATGTCTTTTCTATCTTAAGATATAAACCTTCAAAGTTAGACAAGAAAAAAGAGACATTCATAGGGACATCAACTTAAAGCTATAGTAAATACACATTTAAATTTAAATGTTCCAAGTTTGAATACAATTTTGAAAATTATCAATATCACAAAAGCTTATATCAAATCCAACAACGTGTAGGTGATTGACAGTGTCAGTGTGTCTAGAAAATCCAATAGCATGCATTTAATTATACATTGAATATCATTGGTGAGAATCAAGTCAAAATGTTAGAATAAATGTGGAGCTAATAAGTGTCAATATTTTAGGTACCTAAATACAAATCTAATAGCATACAATGGATGATAAATTTAGTGGGTCGAAGGGAGATCAATGGTGTGTGATCCATCATACCAAAGTAAATCAATGGTGAGTGAGAGGTCAATTGATCAGTGGATCCTAGGAACGAATGAGAAGCTACCAAGTATCATGACCATGATAACTATCAAGTAAATCAATGGTGCATAAGTAAGTTGATCAATGGTGAGTGAGGGTTCAAAGAGTCAACATATCTTGAGGACCAATATAGGGCTACCAAGTGGCACAATATCAAAGGTAGATCCATAGCTAATGATGACGGTTGAATGTGTTGTAATCTCTAAGATCTAGATCAAGATCAATGGTCAAAATTAAAGGTTGAATTTATGAGACTTTTACTAGAGGTTGAGATATAATATAGATTGAACTAGAATAGATATTTTAGGATCAAATGTCACCATTAAATCTTAGTGGAGATAGAATAGGTCTTTTAAGGGCCTAATATAGATATCAAAGATGGACTAGCAATTGTTTAAACAAGACTAAACATATATGGATCTTCATTGATATAGTGACTATAAAAAACCAATAATTGGATTGGTTTTCAATCTATTGTAAGAATTATACTTACATATTAAATTATGGGTAAATATTAATGGTTATGAACAAGTGTCTCATATTCAACATAGTTATATCCTTGATAAAGTAGGTACTTACCACCATTCAAAGTAGACATGACATCACTCTATTTGGATTTAAGGTATGTGGAATTTATCCTTATAGTGAAATCAAGTGGAAGGTGGTGTGTAAGATCAAAGAAAAGGGATTTGGGGATTGGAAAAAGTAGTTAGATCACTCATTTCTATTTTAGAGTATTTAAAGTTTTTATCTAACAGTAAGCCCATGATCATCATTCAGAATAGATTCTTATCTTCTAGTGCATTTCTCAACCAATGAGAAGAGCCTGAAGACTATTGGAGTAAATAAAGGCTAATTTTTTTATGAAGGATCAATCTTGATTAGATTAAAAAGTGGTAGAGATTTCAAAAAAGGTGGTGATAGCTCATTGATTGATTTCTTAATGCATGATCTTCCTCTCTCTCTTCTCCCTTTCTCTATATTACCCTTTCTTTCTCATTTGTAAAAGGATGCTCATTTTTGGGAGTATCAAGGGACTCTTTACCTATCTCTTACCTTGGATATGTGTTTAGTAAGTTGTGCATGATGGCCTGTGAAGGAGATTCTTCCATATCCATTGTCCTCTTTTTGACCTCTTTTATGGTAATTTCAAGCTATCTGTAGGTCTATATTAATGTTTTTTATACCATTTATGTAAGATCTTAGTGAGTCTTTAACTCCTCTTTGTTTTCATTCCTTTCGTTTTGAACCTAGTCTATGAAAGACTTATGCACTTAGCTTGATATTGAGGTTGTGTGAGCTAGGATTATCTTGTGTTGATCTAGTGTAGGTGCAAGCTTATGGGAGTTTCCCATTTTTATTTGGTGCATCACTTGTTTAAATTTATTAGGATCCATTTCCCCCATTCTAACCCTTTTCCATGTAGTAGCATTAGTTTATGTGATTCATCAAAAGGAAGCATACCTTCTCTAGAGGTTTAACCCCACCATAGGATACCCACAACCTAGGGTTGTCCCAATATTATGGCTTAGTCTAGAGGGAACCTAAATAAATCTCTCTAAGGGTGTAGATTAATGCAAAAATATTTTATAGCATGCTTGATGTAATTTTATACATTATTCACTAGTGAAGAGTTTTGGTGTTCTCTTCATATAATCAGCCTTTAGAGGCATGTGTGCAAACAAAAAAAATGAGTCCAGGCATATATCATGTGGTTTAAGCATCCTAAATAAGTGCCTAATAATCATAATTTGGTATGTACAATCAACCATATTTTGATTAATATGCTTATTCTCTACCTCAGCATACCACTTATCAAGCAAATAATGTTTATGTGTTCCCCTAAAGTCGCCCTCAAATATCCTATCATATCTATCATAAATTTTAACCTCCTCCCACCCCTGCATATGACCAAGGTCAGCCTCCTTTACATTTAAAACAATCTTATAGTTCCCCTTATCAAGACCAAGCTTATCATATTACATCTTTGTTAGTAGTAAAACAAGCATTATAAATTTATATTAAGATGATAAGGGAGATTGGTATGGGTTTGGAGTTTTCTATAGTCATCCCTATCCATATTCTAGCAAAATTCAAGGAGTTATCTTAAGTTGGTCAAGAATAGATGGTCAGTTTGTGAGGGTGAATAATGGTCATCTTGTGAGAATGAGGACATAACAATGATGAGAAGCATGGTCCAAAATACAAATAGTGTGTTGATATCTCATGAAGAGATACATGCTCATTTAGATCAATCTTATGTCTCCTCTCCCCTATAAGTGCCTCAAGATCAACCCTTAAGAGTTTCTGATCCACCCCCTAGTCAACCTTGTCAAAGTCCATCATTGTCAAAAATTAGAGAGGCAATATTGGACCAAGGTATAAAAATGAAAATAAATGATGGGGTCGATCTTAGACAATAATTCACCATTCATGTCATGGAAGGGATAAATATAGTATTTCAAGAGTTTTGGAATGTGAGGGCATCCATTGAAAAATCTGACTATCCATAGCTTGAGAAATAAGAATTAAAAGGGTGGGTATTATCCATTAAAAAGGTGTTTGAGCATTGGGAGAGAGAATATGTTAAACCTGAGTCAATTAGTTTTCCCTTTCCTACCCCTACACCCATTCCCACTAAATATCATGAAGCCTTTCCATCATGGATATTCTCTAACACATTCAACCCTAGATCATACCCTCACTTGTAAGTCCACCCTCTCCTATAGCCATTTAAAAGGAAGAAAAAGTGTCTATTCCATACTCATTTCCATCATGAAAATATTTCAAAAGAGCATAAATAAGGAGGAGGAGGTGTTACTTGAGGCAGTTCCTCAAGAACCACCAAAGAGAACCTACAAATTCCCTAGTTGGAAGGAAATTCTCTTAAGCTACAAGCAAGATGAACTTATTCAACCTCCCACCATCTCCCTCTTAAAGAAATAACCTATTTTACAATGGATAGAGGAGGATATTGTAGTTATAGGTGAACCTAAAGAGGATAATGCAAGTGAATATGATGAAGAGATCATGATAGGCATCCCATTTGATAGGGAAAAGCATGTTTCAACTTTCAAGTTATAGGAACTTAATGAGAAGCAAGAGGATAACCTTAATGAACCTATTATGGAGGTCAAGGGTAGATCAAGTGATTTAGAAGATCAATGGTAGCATTTGTTCTCAAATTTATTGAGTGAAATGAAACATCTTAGTGTTGCAAACTTACTTGAAGAGGATAATCATCAAGTTGAGAATGGGATAGACCTTGAATGGAATACTAAAGGTCCACTCTACATAGATAAATAAGAATATCATAACTAGGTGTTTGAGGTTGGTCTACTTCAAAATGAGGTGTTAGTTGAGGATAACCCTAATATCTTAGAGCAAGAGGAAAGTAGATCAGAGCTTGAGCAAGATAGGTGTGATATTTTAGACCTTGGATGGTTAAATCAACCCTCATTTAATTTTGAAGAACAAGATAAAATCTTAAGTGAGGTTGATGAAGGAGACATCTTAAGTGCTCAAGAAATACAATCTGAGAAGCATACCAATGAAGATCCTGAAGAGTTATGGAAGTGGTTTAATGCTATAACCAAATATTTTGAAGAGGCTAAGAGACATATCCTTCCTCCAAAAAACTATGAGCATGCTGCTCTAAACATGATCAGTCTTGATTTTCACAAAGATGAGGTGGAAGGCTATGGTCTTTTTAAACCACCAAGTGAACCAAGTGTAATTGCTCCCAAGAGGATAAATGAAGTTTTTGTGCAAGGATTTCTTAAGGGTGATGATCAACCTCAAGCAAGTGCTCTTATAGTCCAACATGAACCAAGCATGGAAGAATTAGACTAGTATGTCTACATTGGAGACATGGTTGTTTCTTTTCATCCATTAGAGAAAACATCAAAAGGATTGGCCATCATTCTACTTGGTTCACCAATTGTAGTACCTCTAAATTAAGGTATCTTTAATCTTAGTTTATTAAAAGTGAATGATACTCAAAGTTTTCCATTTGACCTAGGAGGGAGGTACTTATAAATTACTGTATAATATCATATATATTAGAGTAGATTTCATGCTTTTCTCTAAGTGCATGTGTGCACATTTGTTTTTGTAGGTTAGTTATTTCTTCTTTCCTCTAAGTGCCTACATGTAATTTCCTTTATTTATTTAGTTTTTGTTGTATTTTTACTTCAAGAGGAGTTATCTAGAGGTTGGCATCTAGTTTTAGCCTCAGATCAATCTATGAAACTAGAGAAGAGACTCCATATCCAATAGGCTATTCAAGACAAATGGTTTGGGATCTTAAGCATAACAAGCATGCTTCTCTAGTTGAGTTTCTAAATATGTTGGCTAATTTTGGCCCACATACCAAATATTCTACCTAGATAGATCAGTTGAGCAGAGTTCTTGATTGACCAAATGATTAAATGGCTTGGAAATAGGTCTAGGATTGCAAGGTAAAAAGGATTAGTAAGTTCTCATGGTGATCATGACCTTCATGAACATAAATTAGGTTTCACAGGTCTTAAAAACCCATTTTGAGCCTTAAAAGTTCTTTCACAAGCATAGAAGATCCAAACCATCATCAACACATCATGCAAAAATGGATCGATTAGCTTGATTATGCATTTTATAAGTATTCTTAAAAAGCTTCTCAAGATAAAATATTCTACAGACATGATGATTTTCATGACTTAAACATTCTCTACAAAATTCATATTTTGATGTCTTTTCTATCTCAAGATATAAAGCTTCAAAGTTAGATAAACAAAAGGAGACCTTCATGGGGACATCAAGTTAAATTTGTAAATAATAGCTATTTAAATTCAAAATTTTCAAGGTTAAATTCAGATTTAACAAGCATCAGTGCTATTATAATCACCTAAAATTGATACTTGAGTGCTAAGAGTGCTTCTTGAGATCATCTATCCCTAGCTTATCCCTAGACCTATTTTAGAGCCTATTTTCACACTTATCTAGCCTTTGTGTGGGCCATAAGTATCCCTAATCATCCATAAATTAGTCCTAAACCTTCATTCTTGCATCCTATCCCTTTGTGCCTAGTGCTCTACCACTTGGACACTAGCACCATAGTAGGGATAATAGTGCCACATGGTGCTAATGTTCTAATATTGGTGCTACTATACTTTCCCTCCTTTTTTTGTAAATAGATATTGGTGATACTATATTTTATGACCTACATGAGCACCACAATAATATATATATATATATATATATATATATATATATATATATATATATATATATAACCCCTCTAATGACTAGATGGAAATCAAATGCAAATTACATATGCAAACTCAAAACAAGTTGTACATAATTAATGTTATCAATACCTCTTATGCCATACTTATGTATACTACCATCTACAACATTCCTAAGCTTAGATTACTCAAATTTCCTATCTAAAGCATATTCAAAGCACTCAAGTCAACTATCATACTAGCTTCACTTGTACTCAAAATTGCACTTATGTGTGGTAAAATACATTGGGCATGATACTTCTTCATAGTATTAGTGTGTAGGAAACACTCTTCATAGTAAGGTGTTGAGGATGTCCAACCTACCCCTCTAACAAATACACTTTTCAGCTTATATCAACCAAATGCCCTATCAACATTAAGGATTAGGGTTTTCACACAAATTTAGTCAAAATAGGCCATATATAGAGTTTTATAACTTATGCACATTGGAATAGAGCTTATAGATCTAGACACAGGTACACCCAAAAACTTGGGACAATCATGCATAGATAGAAGACACTACTACCAAAATAAGGACACTAGTGCCATATAGAACTACTATCTAGGAAGGGTTTTGACATTGGAATCATGTTTGTGACACTTAAATTAGTCTTTACCATAGTTTCTAGCCTCTAGATCATCCATCTCAATCATTTTCTAGCTAAGTTATTATTTCCATTATTTATTACTATTTTTAAGAAGGTCAAATTAGTCAATTCTATAATATATCAATGGCTATATATATTGCATATTACTACCTTGATTTACTATTTTCATATCTTTAACAAACATAGGATTTACATTCACTAAGGCTTAAAAGGTTATAACATTTGGTGAACTTGACTTACTTCAAATATTACTCAAACCCTAACCCTAAATAACCCTAAGTTGTATGTTTCTAGCCTTCTAAAACCCATAATCAAATTGTATATCTATAAATCTTCTAATTTTTATTTGATATAATCATGATCATAATGATAGAAGAAGTCTATCACTTTATGATGCAAATTCTAATACTTTCATTTTCATGCTTATTTACTTTTGCGTATAATTCAATTAAGAAACAAATCCTTACACCCATATAGGATTTAACACATAAGATAACAACTATGTTTCAAGTTTCAATGTCATATCTTATGCATAGGAAAAAATATCCTTCTCTTCCTCATATCCATGAGGGTGATAGCTACTTTCCCTCAAACCAAGTCCATGTTAAATATTTCTCCATGAGATGAAGCAACCTATACTATTATTCCTAATTCCCATACTTAGCCTATCCACACTTCTCCCCTATAGGGTGTGTGCTTACATGTTCAATCCAAAGTAACTAGGGTTTGTACTTGTGAGACTCTAAGGGATCAAATTATCAGTATGAGCAAGCTAATATAAAAATTATAGAATTAAAATTAGTTATTAAGTGAAAAGGTCACATTATTGGAAAATCAAATTACATTCAAAATATACTTGTGTAAACTATCTATATGCATATACACTTAGCAAAGTTGTGCCTAACACTCTTTCATATATAAATCATAACATACAACATAGTGTATCTATTATAAGTGATTCAAAAGGCTTAAAAGGGTCCAATAAGAGTTCAAGTGAGATACTAAGGAAAATAATTAAAGATAAGTTGATCAACCTACCTCCTCCACACCTAGTAAAGGGGTCCAAATATTAGTGTGCATATCATAGAATGCATGGGCACCACACTGATTCATGTTTAGCATTGAAAAAGAAAATATAACAGATAATGGATACAAAATACTCAAATAGTGACACATCATCTAAACAACATATAATAGCACATATATAAATTTAAAAATGGTCAAAATTAGAAATAGTACAAACATGGTTACCAAATCATAACTCAGAACCAAAATGTTCATAAAGCATAATCAAAGTAAGAAACAATATAACTAGCATAGGTAAAGAAAGTAAAAGAGGCAAATCTACCTCTCTAAAATGAGGCTCAAATTTCACAATAGTATGATTTTGGTCAAAAATATCTACAATAGTTTGATTATCATGGTCAAGGTTTGGACAAGCAAGCCCAAGGCATCACTTCTCCTATTCTAGTGGTTGATAATGTTGGTCGACAAGGTTTGGAATTTATTGAACATTATAAGGAAAATAATTCCATAATAAATAGTTTATCAAGGGAAAATATCTAAACACACAATAAATTTTATAGAAAGAGAAATAGCTTTAGTTCCAAAGTCAAAATCATGCTAAGCCAACACACATTCTCAAACAATGCATTCTAGCAAAAGAGCCTCTAGAGCACCATATGCCTACAAATAATCATAGTTTCAAAGGGTAACATCACAATCAATAATCCAAACCATAATTCAAATAGGTCAAATCCATAGTATGAGTCAATTCCCTATAACATTCTAGGTCATTATGCTTATTATGATTTTGATGATAAATAATATATAAATTCATAATACAATAGCATTCAACTCTAGCATAGCAATCACACTACATAAGAGATTACCGTTCCTATTTTTGACATAAGCCACATTTATAGTTAGTTTCCCATGAGACTCATATATTAGTATTGTTCATCTCTTATTATACATGTTTTCCTTCTCTCTTGTTCCTTGTATATAGTTTCATTTTCATGTTACTTGTACATAACTTATATCCAGAAAATACAAAAATAATATAATATGTCAAATGCACAAAAGCATTCAAAAATTTACTAATAAAATGCATAACTATAGTCATATAAAATTAAAAAATTGGTAACTTGAGTGTGGCTTGTGACACCCAACCCATAAGTCCCTCTTGTTTGCTCTCATGACCCTCATAGGCATCTTTCCAGTGATTCCCAATCATTCATAGCCTTTCAGACTTAATCCTAGTTCATCTAGACTGATCTTTCCATGACTAATCCATCCCCTTAACCCCATCATCTCAAGACAATAACACCACACTTGTACTATAGTGACGGTACCACTCCTATCCTTTTTTTGATGATCGTATCCAAGTGAATTTTTTGCCCTAATAGTTAGTTTCTTCTAGTTCCCCATCCTTATCTTTGTTGGCCTAATGTAATAACATTCAACCCATGACCAATATATCCCTATAAAATCCTATTCAAATATCATTTGTAAAGGGTTGGCATTTATCACTAAACAATCAAGAATACAAGAAAGACTACTTAGGTAATCTCTCGTATTCTCTGCATACAACTAGCCAATACACTTAAAATCTTATCCAAATCCTTACACCAATCCCTAGCCACCTTGATCACATCCAATTTAGTATTTTTCATATTCATACACTCTATTACATAAATCATATCAAGTGGGAGAACTACATATGGTTTGATCCCTCTTCAGAGTATTGGTATGTAGGCAATGTGCTCACACAAGGGGTATGGATACATGTTTAGTGAATCTTATACATAATAATCCCTCTCTTTCTTGAAATTGGTTAAATAATAATGGAGTATAGGGTTTGAAGATAAAATCTGCTCTATAAGGAGCTCTATAGACTTTCAACTACTGAAACTTCACAGACAAGGTCACACATGCATAGCAAACAAAACCTAGAAATTTTAGATCTCCTAGACAATAGTGTCATAGGTGGACTACAGTGTCAGTGACACTCCTATCCACTTTCAATTCTCATATCCAATTATAAAATGAAGGTTATATCCTAGTTTGTGATAGTTTCTTAGTCTTGCATAATGAATCTTAGACCCTGTCTCAGTCGTACTAGTCAATTTTCATCTAAGTCTTATTTTCCCCCTCATATTAATATTTTTAAAAAGGTCAAAATTGCATTCTAATTTACACAAATTAGTAGCTTAATTATTTCATATTTATTTATTGATTTTAATACTCATACCCTTTAAATAAATCAAGAATAATACACTAATATTCCCAAAAAGGTTAAATCATTTAGTGAACTTGACTTACTTCATTTGCACATATAAACCCTAGAAATCCTAGGGTAAATTTCCTACTAATTTTTCCTATATTTTTTTGATTTTTTACCTACATATTAAGATCATAAATTAGTATTAAATTTTAAAATTTTGTAGTATTTTTAAAATAATTTTCTTTCAAACCCTAGTTACCCATACTAGGTCTCGATATTTTCCCAGTAATTTTCTAATTTTTTACTAGCATGTTAAAATAAAAAATTCACATAAAAATTCAATAGTAATTTTTATAAATATTTATTTTTCAAAACCCTAGTTTCATCTTCTAGATCTCTTTAAATCATACATTTTCTAATAAATTTTTTGATTTCTTACTTACATATTTCACTCAAAACTTCACTTTAAATTTCAAATTTTCATAGTAAATCTCAAAATAATCATCTTTCAAACCCTAGTTTCATATACTAGGTCCCATTGCTTCTTAAGGTATCACCTTACATGTTTATGAGCTTCGTATCCTTTTTATGTAATTTTTAGCTCATTATTTTCAAGACTTTACATTTCCTATATTCAGTACTTTCCTTCTCTATCACTTTTTCTATTATAAATTATTGCAAAAAATTCAAACAAAATTCAAATTGTTTTCATACCTTAACAATGGCCCAATACACTGGTTTTGATGATACTAATAAAAGGGAATTTCAATAACTCTTAACTAAACACCTTAAAATTCAAGATGACATGCTTAAAATAATACAATAAGAACAACAAAGAGTGAACAATGGTCAATCTTCTCTAACCACAGAGCATCCAGTTGCAAATGATACTATGGTGTCAACTATGTCTCAACAACCCCCTATAGCAGCCCAACCTACCTCTATGCCACTAGTTACAGCTAGTACATCTTTGTCTCCTGATGTGGTAGCCCTTGTGCTAGTACATCTTTGTCTCCAAGGTGATACATCTTTATCAAGGTGCCTCTAAACCTAAAAAATATTTGGACTCTTTTTGCTCTACTATATACACCATTGGCATGTCACATTACTTCTACACCCTTCCTAAAATGTTTTATTTAACCCAAGCTTACTTTATATGATGACAAGAGTGATCCAAAGACACATTTGAGAGCCTTTCACGTAGCATTATTGGACTATATACCAAATGATTGGCTACTTACCATGATATTTCCATGGAGCCTAAAGGATTATTCTTTGCAATGGTTCTATAATTTACCAAATCAATTAGTTAATGCATTCAATCCTTTAGTTGATATGTTATTATCTCATTTTAGCATTAACATTGGTGATAAGGTTTCATATACTCAAGTTTCACAATAGAAATAAAGGTCAAATGAACATTTCATAGATTATGTTCTTCGATATAAGACTATTTTGGCTAAGATGACTAGCCCCATAACTGATCAAGAGTTATAAGATCTCTTTAAATATATTATTCTACCAACTTTGCATGAATCAATTATGTTCCAAATATTATCTTCCTTCACTAAATTATGTCACACACTAAATAAAAGAGAAGTCAAGTTAATTTCAATGGGAAAACTCAAGTACACAAGTATCTCAGACATAACAAATAAGAGTAATAGCAAAGTACCATACAAAGTAAAGGTCAATAATAGCAATAATCAAAATCAACATATAGTCAATGCAGCTTCAGAGCCCCCTCAGTGAGTGGTTTTATCTATGCCTCCTCGATGAACATTTACCAATCTGCTCCACACATAGTTTTATAGAAGTTGGAATGCAAAATCATATCTCTCCCTCATATATGGGGAGTTGACCCAACAAAGCCTCTTCTATGAGGATATGATCAGCATGCATTTTTTGAATTTCATAGGGAACTAGTCCATACAACAAATAGATGCATCAGTTTGAGACATAAGATATGTGATTTAATATATTACAATCATATTGATCTTGGAACTTTATTTGAGCCTCCTTAGGCAAACCAAACATAAGATAAATCTTTGAAAATACTTTTAGATCCTTTTTTTTAGCATTATAAATAGGAGATAGGGGACACATCAAGGGTTCACCATAAATATCATACACATCTGCCACTAGATACATACTGGACACATTTAGTTGAGATACATCCTTTAAGTAACATGATTAGTGTATATAATTATAGAGTTATAGTTAGACCTTCCATCTCCTTCTTAGATCAAGAGATCATTAAGGATGATTTAGATTATCATGTACTCTTTATCAGAGCTTACATTCATAATCATCCTATTCATAGTGTTCTTATAGATAATGCATCTAGTGTGAACATGTGCACTATTACATTATTGTAGAATTTGGGATATTCAAACAAATATATTACCTTGATGGACATAGTTATCAGTGGATTTAGTGGGCACATATAGAGTTCATTGGGTGAGACTATACTTCCTTACAAGTTGGTCCAACACACATGGCCACACCATTCACTATTGTTCCTAGTATAAGAGTTTTTGATATGTTACTTAGTCAACCATGGATTCAAAAACTGAGTAGTACCTTATATAATTCATAGATGCATGAAATTCATTCACACTAATCATGTTATTATAGTTGGTAGTGTTCCATATGAGTTGCCACTCCCCACTTCATAGCCATATTCTACTTCATAGTAACTAATTTTAGTTCAACCACTAGTTTTAGTCTCTCCACTAGTTTTAGTTATTCCTCCAGTTCAAATTAAGACATAGTTGAAGCCCCCATTGCCAGCATAGAGAGTTTATACACTTCCATAGACATCCCTTTCAAAGCAAACATAGATCCAGTATTCTAGATAGTTTCTAGCTATAGTGTTCACACCCAGGGTAGTATCATTGAGATCTCATGCATCTACTCATAGATAACATGTTTAGAGAGCTTCTCCTACTACCAAATGGGTCTCTAAGAGCCCTATAGGTTCATCCACTTCGTGGAGTTATAGGGAGACCCCACACTTGGTTTTTACTCTAGATATTTTATAACATTTATAACATATACAACTTTTAGAGCCACAGTCTCAGCCCTTCTATCATGATTCATGATCATGCATGATCCCTTTCCTCAATATAGGACACCATGATAGGGAGTCTTCCATGAGACTCATTGGTTAATATCATCCCTTCTTAGCTTACTTATATATATTCATTTTCAATTTATTGTACATAATTTTTTATGATTGATTATACATAGCTTATATCAAAAATATAAAAATAATATAACATTTTAAAATATGAAAACATTCAAATATGTCAAAACACCAAAAATATTTAAATTGTATGCATTGTCCATGCTTTACATTTCTACTACCATACTAGACTTACATTTTTGTTCTATGTTATTATTTTTCAATTTATCTACATTACCATGTTTCACTTGATCTCTTTTGAGTGTGTGAATTAACATCCAGATCCTTGATTGCTTCACTCTACCTATTAAAGGGGCACCCTACTTCTACATTCAAGACACACATCAATATACATACCCACTAAGGTAATCTTTTACTTGACTACACCATCTAGGTTATGCCATTCCTACACCACAAAATCTAGTTTTCATGATGATGTACATTATTTAATTTCTTATATAGATTACTCTGTCGACATTTCACTAGTATATATCACTTATGTATTTCTTAGCATATACCTAATATTTTACTAACATGTCTTGCATACTTTCACTTATTGCTTTAATTAGTTAGATGTGATTTTGATTTGTGTAGCTAGATGTGATTGCATTTCTCAATTCATGTTTGTCTCTTGTATATGCCTTAGGACATTTGACAATATCCTTTACCTGTACTCTTCTATGTGATTGTGGCTTTCACGCCAACCTTGCTTGTTTTAATTGTATGTATATGTGGAATCTAAACATGCCTTGTATGCTTTCCTTCTAGTTTTAGTGGCATGTGCCCATGTCCTTTATTTGCTTGGCCCCTTGGCTACCCTTGTATGCTTCTTGATTCTTTCCTTGTGTGCTTGTTTCTTGATTTCTTTTCAATTGTTTGCAATACCATGATCCACATCATGCATTATATTTATATCTTAGATGCCATGATGGACATCATGCTCCATCCCTCCTCGCCAACTAACAACTAACATATAAAAACTAACCAGACTTTTAATTCTATTTTAGTACTTTGTACATGCTTTTTCATTGTTATATCTATATAGGCATACCCTTGTTGATCTAACAATCTCTCAGTACAAACCATGTTATATCTTGAGATATCTTGTCAATTAGCATTGCTATATCATGTATCTTTAAAGCATAACATACTTGCAAGGATATTTATTTTGAGGGTAGTCATTACATGGTCTTCATTCCTACCCTTAGAAGAGGGGAAAATCAATAAGGGTTTTGTCATAGAGATCATAGCTCCTAATGGTTGAAAAATCTAGGATTTAAAACACCTATAGCAGTAACTAGATATCAAACTAGTCAGAACAGACTAGGCAAATAGTGAAAATGTTATAACAGTTACCAATTTGACCCAAAATAATAGCGCTAATAGTGGACTAAAGTTCCAGTGCCACTACTATCTATTTTTAGCACTCCTATCTAAATAGTAGAAAAATCAAATTTTCTAGAAGTAGGCAAAAAAGTAGTTTTAGCTATAGTTTTGTATAGTTAGGTCAATTTAGAATAAATAGTTTCAATACGCTTTTGCACAAAGAATTCAGATATAGGGGGAATTATATATGCAATGATGTCTCTCACTTCTAGTTTTAGATATGGTAGTTGGGATAACATCCAAATCAAAATCCATGTTTCAAACACTAGTGATTGGGGGAAATGTGCATGGCACATTTTTTTTCTTTTATTTCTGAGTTAAACATTACCCATGCATTCTCAAAAATTGCATGCCTTCTTCTATCTATAGGTGGTTGGCATCATTTTGGAGTGGATTTCATACAAGCCTAACCTCTACATTTCAGAGTGGTTTTGATATAAGCTTAGTGCACCAGTTTTACAGTGGCTTTCATACAAGCCTAATCTCTATCTTTTAGAATGGCCAAGAGTGGCCTATTTTCCAACATACATTTGGATATCCATACCAAGATTATTATATCATAGTACATTCATCGTATTTAAGATCCAT
This sequence comes from Torreya grandis, assembly GCA_037957365.1. Taxonomy (NCBI): domain Eukaryota; kingdom Viridiplantae; phylum Streptophyta; class Pinopsida; order Cupressales; family Taxaceae; genus Torreya; species Torreya grandis. The sequence continues at coordinate 160,740 of JARHVA010000856.1, read as the reverse complement.
CTCATATGGAATACATTTCATATAGATATCAATTCATAGCTTCATTTCATAGAGTAATGATGGATCCAAAGTATTAGATAGCCTTTGTATTCTTGAGATACCTATTTAAAAGGATTGGACACACCATCAAAATAGTTATTAGCATATGTATGATCACATAGCTTCACTTAGTGGGTGATAATGGAGCTAAAGGGATAGCCTTTACATTATTGAGCCATTTATGGGGGATTGAGCACTCATCACCGTTCAAGATATTACTCTTCATATAACATCATCTAGTATCAATCAACATCACAATAGGTTTTATATTGGTTTACATACTCAATGAGGTGTATTTGTTCCTTTCTCTTCCTCTCTCTTTCTTACCCATATTTGTACATTATTATTTTAGATATAGTGTATCTAGTAAGAACTGATCTACTCTATATTTTTATTATAGATTCAAACTTCACAGCATGCTCTCTCTATGCACACCCAACATCACACATCTTTATGAGCTTCACCCTTTCAGGTAAGTTTAGGCACGCTTTCTATTTTTCATTTATCTTAGTATTTTTCTTTGTTGTATCACTAGAATAAAAGAGGGGTAAATGTAGTCATATAAAATGCAAAAATTGGTAACTTGAGTGTGGCTTTTGACACCCAACCCATAGGTCCCTCTTGCTTGCTCTCATGACCCTCATAGGCATCTTTTTACTAATTTATAGTCATCTATAGCCTTATAAACTTAATTCTATCTCAATCAAACTACTCTTTCCATGACTAATCCATCCCCAAGCCCCATCAACTCAAGATAATATTGCCACACTTGGACTATAGCACCAATGTAACTCTTATCTACTTTTTATGCTCTTTTCCAAGTGTATTTTTGGCCCCAATGATTAGTTTTTTTTATTTCCCATCCTTATTCTTATCATCCTAATGTGAGAAAATTCAACCCATGACCAATAGATCCCTATAAAATCACATTCAAAAGTCATTTGGAAAGGGTTGGCAATTATCACTACACAAGTAAGAATATAAGAAAGACTAATCATCTCTCCTATTTTTTTCATACACCCAACCAATATACTTACAAGCTTATTCAAATACTTACACTAGTCCCTAACCACCTCAAGCACATCTAGTTTATTATTTTTCATATTCATACACTCTATTACACAAAGCACATCAAGTGGGATAACTACATATGGCTTGATCCCTCTTTAGACTACTGGTATGTAGGTAGCATGCCTACACAAGGGATGTGGATACACATTCAATGAATCTTACACACACTAACCCCCCTTATTTCTTTAAATTAGTCAAATCATAATGAAGTATAGATTTTGAAGATAAAATCTAATTTATAGGGATCTCTACAAACTTTTAGGTGCCAAAAATTTAGAGATAAGGTCACATAGGCATAACAAACAAAACCAAAAAATCTTAGATCTCCTATATAATAGTATTAGAAGTGAATTATAGTACCAATGCCACTTCTATACATTTTTGACATTCCTATCCAATCATAAAATGAAGGTTAGATCCTGGTTTATGATAGTGTCCCAATATTACATAGTGAAGCTTAGACCCTGTCTCAGTCTTACCAGTCAGTTTTCAGCTAAGTCTTATTTTCCCCCTCATTCTACTATTTTTAAAAAGTTAAAAATTGAAATATAATTTACACAAATTAGTAGCTTAATTGTTATATATTTATGTACTAATTTTACTACTCAGACCCTTTAACTAAATTAGGAATAATACACCAACATTCCCAAAAACGCTAAATAAAAAACTATAGATTGTATGCATTACCATGTCTATAATTCTTATATTTTCTAGACACTACATATGTTATCTATCTTATTATAGTCAATTTTATCAACCATACATGCTTTACTTATTCTTGTTGAGTCTTTGTAAATTACTACATGACTCATGTCTACTACATTGATCTAGATTAGCTATTATATACTTATTAACATTTTTTGATGCACAAGCCAAATTTAAACCTTTATCATTAAAATAATGTTGATTACCTTTTCTTTGGATTGATTTAATGCCTCTTAGTGTCCTTATTCAAGAGGAAAATGACTAACATAAGATTGAGTAACTAGACCATTATCAAAACGTCATGTAGGAGCAAGTAGATTAAACTAGTCATGTATTTAATAAATGCACTTGAGAGTACTTTTAGATCCAAAATACCACATGGATATGATGAATTTAGTGCCAAGATAATCCTCTTTAGAATTAGTTTCTTGATGAGCTTGTCATTTCAAGATATGAAACTTCAAAGTTAGACTTGCAAAGTCAAATGGGCATGCAAATGTCAAGTTCAAGTTTTGGAAAATAGTTTTTTAAATTTAAATATTTCTATAATAAACACACAAGTGATAAGTATCAAAATATTAGTATCTAAGATCATATATAATAGTGAGTGGCTATCTAACAGATGTCAATAGGTCCCAAAGATCCAACAACATGAATTTAATCATGCATCAAATATTAAAGGTGAGCATCAAGTCAAAAGGTCAATGTGAACATGGAACTAAAATGTGGAATTACCTCACAAGATCATAGTAAATATAATAGTGCATGGAAATTAACAAGACTAGTGGGTCCAAACAGATTGATCGTTCACATATAAGCTAATAAGGTAGATCTAATAGTGAGTGATGAGTCAACAAGTTAGAAAATCTTGAAGACAAATGTATGGGTAATAGGTGTCTCAACTATGTTAATTTGGTAGAATATCTATGGATCACATTAATTCATATAGAATCAGATCTATGATTTTCATGAGGTCAAAGAATCAAAGAATTGACAGTAGGATCTTGTGGATTGATTGTGAAGAAGAAAAATGGCATAATCTTAAGTTCATATCCAAATCAATGGTTGATATGAAAATTTAAAGATATGAGATATATATCAAAGTTTGAACATGTGGTCGAGGTTGAAATGGAACAAATGGGCCAAAGGAAAGCCACACAAGTAGACAAATTGGGACAAAGGATTTCACCATACTAGGCAAGTAAAATGACTAAATGCAATATGTAACATGATCTAAGTTATGAGGAGAATATCTTGTAAAGCCATATAATGCCATTAAATCTCTACAAAAAAATCTAAAATATTTTATATGTATGTTTCACATCTTACGATCAAAATCCCTAACCTACAAAATCTTCATTGCAATCATGACTATATGAAAACCAATAAGGTGATTGGTTTTCATCTATAATAGATCTATATTCAAGAAATACAAGCAATGGAAAAATGGTGACTAAGAAAGGAATGTTAGAGAGAACATAAAACATGATGAGCTCAAGAAGGATTATGGTGATGGGGATTTATTCCTATAACTGATCTTTATCTTCACATTCTCCATCATTCCAAAAAAGGATACAATGATGTTAATACAAGGGAAAACTTGAGAAGGATGGTAGTGGTGATTATTTTAAGTGGAATTAAGCTCATTATGACCCATTTAGTTCCATTTTCCCTATCTCTTACCTTCTTTCTTCCTATAAATGCTAGCTTTAAACTCTTGATTTGCATCGCTCTCTTGGGCATGACTAAACTCTACCAAGATTGAACTTTGTAACCTCTTGAGATGAATATAAGACTATTTATAAATTTCATGTAAGTTTTATTTTTAGATGTGGTATAAATATCTCCCTTATCAAGTCCTAATCTCACCTAGTTACTATTCATATTATTATGCAAGCCATGTTTAGTGTTTAATGTCATTTGATTGAAACTAGCATATGGATAAATTGACTAGTTAGTCCCTTAAATCATGCCTCTCCATCACTTCCCTTAGGTTTTGATCACTTGGTGAACCTATGAATTAAATAATAATGCATAACAAACATTTGGATTTGTATATCCAATCTCTTACTTTTCTCATTAGTGTTTTAAGAAGCTCAAGTAAAGTGGACAAACAATCAGATTAGGTGTATCACCAACATTACCTTAGATTTCCCTTTCAATTATCCTCTTCTCCTTTTTCCCAATAATGAGTAGGTTTTAATTTAAAATGATATAAATGATGCATCAAAGGAGCTAGCCTCATTAAAAATCCTAGAGGTTTGACACAAGATTAGGTCAACCACAACCTAGGGTCATTCTCATGTTAGACTAGATTTGAGTAAGGGACCTGAACAATATTTTCCTTAATTAAGGTGTAATCTATACCTCCAATAGTTTCTATCACACTTAGTGGGATAAATTTCAAGTGCCTTAGATCATGTTCCAAAGATATTAAAGGACATTTTGAATCTAAAGACATCAATAACATCATTTGTATTCATCCTGGACAAAATCAAGCATCTTTGGAAGGTTTTCAATCAATCTCAAGTTTAGAGATACCAGTGGTTTCATGGTTGTAGAGATAAGAAGGTTTTAGTCATGGTTTTATTTGATACCCATATTGCATAAGGATTCATGGTGAACCATGAGGCATGATTTTACCTTCCACCCCCATATCCACCTTATCATAACCCATATGACCCACACACTAATCCTTGCCAACCATATAATCCACATCCTCCATATTACCAAGACCATCCACCATATGTTTAGCCTACTCCACCTCCATGAAAACCTCCTCATCCTCATAATTATTTATATTATCAACTTGCTAGCCCTTTCAATCTACCTTCACTAAACATTGATTATCTATACTTAGAGATTATGAGATTAAGAAAAAAATGAAAAGTTGCAGGAGGGTCTTAAACATCAAAAAAGGGTTGAATGTCAATCAATTTTCCCTCATCAAAATAATCATACAAGCTATCCATAGTCAGCTAAATTGGTCACCCCATTTCCTTTTCTTGCCTCCTTGGTCATAGGATATTTATTGATCCATAATTGTTTGCTTAATGATAAATTATATATTTCAATTGTTCCTAAATTGATGGTATACACCTTGAATCTAATATATGAACCTATTTTTAACTTTGGATTATAATGGAATGGGTCTCCCATGAAAATATTTGGCATTTTTAAGAATCTATAACTCACTTTCCATGCCTACCCTAGGATTTTAGTTGTAAAATACCTTATTGTAGTAGATGCATTGCCTCATTTAGACATGTTTTTGGATAATGACTTTGTAACAAAGGTTGGAGGGTAATTATTAAAATACTTGTCTCATATAGTGTACAAACTTAAGCATGGTGTGTAGGTGAAATAAAGTCTAAATGACTCTCTAAGTTCCATATCCAACCACCTCCTCCAATTACCTCAAAGGCAAACTACCTTAAACTTCCATCCCCAAGGAAATCCAATTGTGTTTAAGATCCTATACATACCAAAGAGCCTTAAAAAAAACCCACATGAACGCCTTTATGGGTCATGAATCCTAATTTCATCATGCTCACCCTTGAAAAAGAGGATAAATAATATAAATTTGGTGTGAAATCTATTATTAGTCCTTCATATGATATTGTTCAAGTACCTACTACCCCTCTTCACATCCCCCTTCAATCTTAAGAACTTCCTAAGAAACCATTAAAGATACTTATTTGGAAGGATAAACTTTAAAGTATAAAATATCCTAATGATATCTACTGATCACCCACCCTATCCCCTCTTGAAAATAAGTCTATTTTACAAAAATAAGAATATGATCATTCAAGCATGGTGGGAAAACTATCAAAGTTGGTATAAGAAGGGGTAGTCATTCAAGAGATAGATAGGGATATAGTTGTAGATGAATGTCAAGAGAACCTTGGAGAGGACACTTCTAGTGTTTATAAATAAGATATTCAAATTGGAATCCATGTGCACTCTATTTGATCAAAAGGTAAGCACAAGTAGGATTTGGATGATAAAAGGTAACTACAATGTCATTATTATGGAGCTAAGGTAAATGAAACACAAGATGATATTTTCATAAGAGATAAATTATATGGTAGCATACAAGATGATCTTATTGATATTAGAGTACAAAGTCCATTGGAATACTAGTGGGAACACTTGTGTTTGGAGTTCTTGAATAAAATGGAACAGCTTGGCAAGGTAGATTTGAGTGATGAAGTTGAATAGTAGGATAATGCTTCAAATGAGGAAAGCAACAAAACACAAGAGGTGCCAATACAAGAAGAGATTATCATTGAATAAATTGATGATTTTTCACCTACCATTCAAGATGAAGAGAAGAAAACTTTAGATGATCAATAAATTATGATGACCTTGCCAAAGTGAAGGAGGTGAGTAATCACCTTAATGACTTTTAGATAGATGGTAAAAGTAGAAATGAATTTTTTGATTTATTCATTGACCAAGATGAGATGTCCTTTTATGAGGACTTAGAAGACCTATAAATGGAGTTAGATATCCCACATTTACTCCAATCAAAGTTTGAGGAGAAGGAACTTGTCAAGAATGATCTAGTAGATGATCACTTGAAATCCAAAAAGCTGAACCAATTGCAGCTCCTGACTAGAGAGAAGATGAGGTTAGTGATGCAAGATAGAAAGATTTGGGAGGAGTATGATTGAATTCTTTCACCTCATACTCAATCCATGCACATAAGGATGAACCCATATGGTCATTTCACTCTTTTAGGTAATCAAGAGAGTGTTAGCTATAGAAGGAAGTTGTCACCTATTGATCCGAGTTTGATTACACACAAATCATCATATGATAGCTTCACATATGGGTACCACCATGATCAAAAAACATTCCCATTTGATCTTGGCGGAATTAAATAAAATATTAGGTTAGTTTTTTAGTTTTTTTTTTGTCAAAATAAGTGTTTTGCATAAGTTTACAAGTTGTGTCTTATTATCTTATTATTTCCTTTATTGTTCTTAATTGTTAGGTGTGTTGTTTACTATTAGGTTTATTTTATTTCCTTGTTTGTATATGTCTTATTTATAATGTAAGTCTTTGAGGTGTCACGAGTATAATTTATTCCAGATAATCATCATGTTATTCTTCTTTGTTGAGTCACCTTGTCATGTAAATGTCAGGGTTCTCAAGCATATATGGCATGCTTCCCATCTAAGTCACCATAAATGTTAACATTTTTGGCCCCAAAATCCAAATTTCAACCTTTATCATTCAAATAATTTTGATGACCTTTGCTCTAGTCTGATCTAATGCCTCTTAGTGTCCTTGTTCAATAGGAACATGACTAATATAAGCTTTAGGAACTAAACTATCATCAAAATGTCATGTAGGAACAAGTGGAGTAAGTTGGTCATGTATTTAATAAATGTAATTGAAAGGACTCTCAGATATAAAATACCACATGGATATGATGAATTTATTTCCAATATAATCCTTGTTATAATTGGTATCTTGATGAGCTTGTTATCTCAAGATATAAAGCTTCAAAGTTCGACTCGTAGAAGGAAATGGGTGTGTACACGTTAAGTACAAGCTTCAACAAATAGTCATTTAAATTTAAATATTTATAGAATGAATGTGAAAGTTACAAGTGTCTAAATATTAGGAGCTAAGATCAAATCTAATGGTGAGTGGTGATCTAAAAAATGTCATTAGGTCCTAAAGATCCAATGGTGTATATTTAATCATGCATCGAAGATCAACTGTGAGTATCGAGTCAAAAGGTTGGTGTGAATGTAAAACTAAAAAGTGGCATGATATTGTGAGCTCATATTAGATCTAATAGTGTGCATCGAATGATAATACCAATTGGCTCAATAGATTGATTGTGCACATGTAAGCTGACAAAGTAGATCTAATGGTGAGTGGTGAGTCAACAAGTGAGCAAATATTGAAGACAAATGTGCAGGTGATAGGTGTCTTAATTTCTTTAATATTGAAGAAGATCTATGGCTTACATTCATTCATATAAAAGTAGATCTATAATGCGTATGAGGTCAAGGATTCAAAGAGGTGATAGCAAGATCTTATAGAATAAATGCAAAGAAGATAAAGGGCATAATCTTGAGAAGTCCAAATCAAAATCAATGGTTGATATCAAAATTTGAAGATAGGATATCTTTAGTAGAGGTCAAACATGTGGTTGAGATTGAAATGGAAAAAATGGCCCAAAGGAAAGCCATGCAATTAGACATGTTGGGATAAAGGATTTTACCACCCCGAGTAAGTAAATGCAAGATCAAACATGATCTAATTTACCAAGAGCAGATCTTGCAGAGCTATCTAACAACTTTAAAGCTCTGTAAGAACCTCTTGAAATATTTTAGACATAGGTTTCACATATTATGATCAAAATCCCTAGCCTAAAGAATCTTCAGTGCAATCATAACTATATGAAAATGAACAAGGTGATTGGTTTTCATCCATAATATATCTATATTCAGGATTTACAAGCAATGGCAAAATGGTGACCACATAAGTAATGTCAGAGATAACATCAAGCATGATGAGATTGAGAAGGATTGTGGTAATGAGGATTGTTTCCTACAACTGATCTTGATCTTCACATTCTTTATCATGCTATAAAATGATACAATGACATTAATGCAAGGGAAAAATTAAGAAGGATGGTGGTGGCAGTTGTTCCAAGTAGAATTGGGCTCATTAATGACCCCTTTAGTGCCATTTTCCCTCTTTATTACCTTATTTCTTCCTATAAATGCTACCTTTGAGCACTCTTGGGCATGATTAGACTCTACCAAGATTGAACTTTGTAATCTCTTAAGATGAATAGAAGACTATTTTTAGATTTCACTATTCTAGTATAATGTGTTCATGTTAATTTGATTTGTATATGTGGTAGAAATATTTCCCTTATCAAGTTGTGATCCCACCTAGCTACTAGTCATCTTGTTATGTAGGTTGTGTTTAGTATTTAATATCATTTTATTGAAACTAACATGTGGATACATTGACTGGTTAGTGCCTTAAATCATGCATCTCCATCACTTCCCTTAGGTTTTATCACTTGGTGAACCTCTACATGAAATATTGATGCATAATAAACATTTGGAGTTGTAGATCCAATATTTTGATTGTCTCATTAGTGTTTTAATGATCTGAATGAGAGTGGATGAATAATCAATTTAAGAGCATCACCAATAATAGATTAGGTTTCCCTTTCAGTTATCCTTCTCTCCCTTTTCCTAGCAATAAGTAGGTTTTAGTGTAAAATGATCTAAACTATGCATCAGAAGAGTTATCCTCTTTAAAAATCTTAGATTTCAGTCCCAAGATTAGGTCACCTATAGCCTAGGATCATTCCCATATTGGAATAGATTTTAGTAAGGGACATAAACAATCCTTTGCTTAGCTAAAGTGAAATCTAGACCTCTAACAATACCCATTAGGGGCATCTACATAGATACATGGGTTCTTCATTTGACACATTCATCTATTAAGGGGACCTCTATACATAATTTCAATTTCCAAGTTACATCTTTCTAAACTCTACATCATAAATTTATCATTTTTATATCTTGATATTGATCATGCTACACTTACTCAGATTTTTTTCCAGCTATTACTACTTTATACTCAATATATGTACATCTTATCTCTTACATAGATTTGTATTACATGTTCATACATACTTTCATTTTTAGCTTTCCTAGTTTAGACTTGATCGTATCTCTATGCTTCTCATATTTAATGTAATTTGAACATGCCATTTCACTATGGCTCTCTGCTAATTATTTTCATAATATGTATGAGTTTTACATGTTCCCATGTCCTTATGTGTGCCTTCTTAATTATGTATGTAGGCATTTCAACATGTCCTTTTATGTGGCTCTAAGCCAACTTTATTTTTTTTATGTATGTGTAAATTTGAACATGTTCTTATATGTCTCATTTTCTTTAGATTTAGTGACATGTGTTTCTCTCAATTTTAGTTCATTTTCTAGTTGAAGAAGTAAGAAACTAAATGCAGTTATGGTAGAAGAGCTTGTTTTTTTGTGCATACATGATCCAGATGATTATGAAGAGCTCCTCTTTATCTTGGGAAGAATGACCTATAGATAAGAAAGTATTAATGTAAATGCATCGTTAGATGGGTATTAAGGTGGATTGCCTAGTGTGAGCTTACTAGGAGGCTGTCAATCTACTCTTTTAGAATAGTTAAGTTGAAAGAACTAAAGATGAATTACTTGAATAAAATGAAAGAAAAGACTAAAATAGAATATAAGAAGAAATAAATCCTTGATAAAGAAATAAATTAATTATATCAAATAAAATGTCAATACTAATGCTAAATGGGCTAGGTTAGGTCCAAAAAATAGGTGGGGTCTCTGAGAACAGGTAGAAGGTCAAAAACTATAATTTGGATGAGGGTAATTAGATAGAAAAAACTTATTATTTCCTACCATATTGACCATCGGTGATTGGGATGACCGTCGGTGGTTGGGTGACCATCGACAATTGAAGGTGACCATTGGTGAAGTGGGTTTTAGTTATGTTTAGAAAAGGGTTACAAAATAGATACAAATTTTTTTTGAAGGTTTATTTGGAGTCAAGGGGTCAAAGGGTAATAAGTAAAAGGGTGTGGTAAAGGCAAAGATGTCAGAAACCAAATAAGCAAAACTTGAAATATGAAATTTACCTAGTTTATTTGCTTAATGGTTGATGATAGACTGGGAATTAATTCTAGTAGAGTAATAGTACCTTTGGTTGTAGAATATTTTTTTTAGAGGTTTGATTATTTTTCATAGTTTTTGACTTACTGAAGGGAAGACCTGTAAAGAAGTTCTTGATGCTAGAATCTCTTCATGACTATTGGTTGATATCTTGATTGCATGATTACTAAATTTCTTAATCCCCTTTTACCTCTTGCTCCCCTCATTTTATAGGTAAAGAGAGATGGAGGTAGAAGTTTACATGGGAGGTTTGGTTGGTTTTTATGATTTGATAGCTTTCCATCCATATTAAATTTTAACATGTTAGCTTGCACATAGTTGGATTTGTCTTTGTTTAGATGGGGAAGATCTGACCATCAATATTTAAGGTGACTATTGATGGTCAAGGGTTGAAGGTTAATTAGGGTAAAAGGGTGGGTTAGTGAGTTGGGTTTATATATTTATCTAAACTAACTTAGGTTCATGGTTATAGGTTGGGTAATGGTCTGATCTAGGGGTGTTTCAAGATCTAGAACTATTGTGTGTAGTTTTCTAGTGTCTACATTCCCCCCATTTTTTAGGCAGTTTGTGTTAACAAGATGTAAAATAAAAAATGGATTGTGGTTAGAAGGCTTGGTTACCCTAAATATGATAAAATGTGTTCTCCCTCAAACCAATAGTTTATGAGGTGAAACCAAATTGGTTTGGATTTGATAAGTATTTATGGTGAGTCACAAGGTTACCAATGACAAAAGGGTTAGGAATTTAAAGCACAAACATGCACATAAAATGTGATTAAGTATGATATCCAGGATTGCACATAGACTAACTTGTCATAATTGGTAAAAATAAAGGTTGGTTCTAGAAGGATTGGTAATGGGGTATCTGAGCCACAACATTAGACATAGATGAATAGGTTATTCCTATCAATTCTCCTAAATAGGATTAGTGTTCTATAGGTATCTAAGGTAAGAAGTGCTCCCAAGAAAAATAAAAATGGTTTGGTGTGTACTAGGTGGTGTGAATTCAAATGTTCAACATGGTAATGTTGATCAGTGTGGCCAAAAGGACCAAGCAAGGTCATCACAAAATATATGATAGGTTAGGATAAAATGGCCAACATTGAGGTGGACATGGTTGGTATGGTAAATAGAGAAGGTAATATCCAAAAGTGGGCACTAAGTTGTGGGTGAAAAAATGTTTGAAAAGAGGATATCCTGATCGTTAGTGGTTAGGGGTCTGAAAATCAACTATCGATGGTCACCCTAATCATCGATGGTCAGGAGGAGACCCTAAAAGCATAGAGGATAAAAAGTGAAAAAGAGTTATCATTTTCACTTTTGTGCTTTTGACTCTCTTAACTCCCATGCCTTTTCAAACTTTTTGTTTTGTGCAAGAGTGATGAGTAAATTATTGAGTGGTGGATTGGGTGGAGTTGATTGTTGAGTTGATCAAGTGTAGGACTAAGGATGTAGGGAGGATAGGGACATGGTCGAGTAGTAGGACCCAGGATTCCTCCTAGGTGATGATCATAAAATGACGTAGGTGAGGTATTTAATTTATAGATTAGTATTTTTGGTCATTTATGGTTGAATTTTATTAGTTGGTTATTGGTTTGGGGTTTTGACCTAGTTTTTAGTCGTGTGTTGTTATTTTGAAATTGTGTGAGTGAAAATTGAAATTGGGAGGGTAGTTAGGGTAGGGGTAGGGTAAAGGAAAAAATTAGGGTAATTATTTGTTAGATATGGGTGGTTTGGGTAGGTTTTATGTAGGTAGGATTAGGGTTTTATGCTATTGATAGTCACCATTTAGGATTTGTGTTATTATGAGGCCATATTTCTAACACAATATCCAAAGGATCCCTGATGCGGTGAGTATAGAGCTAGATTGGGAGGCGGTACATGTATAGTGGCTCCAATATAGTGGGATACTTTAGTGGGTGGATAGGTAGGCATCTCAAGGGGGTAGATACTAAGAAATAGTAGTTCTTTAGGGGCATAGTTTTATGATATGATATGTATAGGTGTAGATTTTAATACTGAACTATGAGCTGATGTAGTGAGATGTATACTTTTTTGAGAGAGAGAGAGATGCACATGATTATATTTACTATTTCATTTTGATGAGACATGATGTATCTGATGATATATAGATGTGATTTTATGGTTAATGGTTCATTTTTATATGTTTATATGTTTTATTATGTTATGCTTGTTGGTTGAATATTTTATCAATCAGCGTACTGATAAACAAAATAGGTCTGATCAACCAAAGTAGGAAAATTAGTCATCCAAATGTGTAGGTTTACCACATCAGAAGGGGACTAATCTCTCCTCTCATCAAGGGGAGGTTCCTTATAGATAAGGTATATATATATATATATATATATATATATATATATATATATATATAGAAAATAATACTTAGGGGTAGAACAAACCATCCATCTCTCTTTTTTCAGAGATAATGCATGCAGATCAAAGGAAAAACTCAAGGGAAATGATAGATAGGAATCCTCTTCTTTTAGAAGTACTATTTAGTAAACCATAAGAATACTCCAGGTAGTAACAGCAAAATGTAACAAAGGATGTAATAAATAGTAAATTGAGATGCAACACAAAGTCTCCACCTAAATTGCTCAAGAGTAAGATACAAAGGACAATGAGGGCACAAAGCCATCCCAAAGTTCTTTACATATAAATGAAAAGAAAACACACTAAAGGTAATTATGGGGGCATAAAGTCTCTCCACACTTGACCCTTTAGGACACCTTCCTGACTGTTGTCACTAATTCTGCTTGTTGAATTAAAAGGAACAAAAAATATATTGAAGAAAAAGACATAAGAACAGTTTCCTCAACAACAAAGATATTATAGCACAAAGTCTAAAAAGTCACTTGCTTTCTTATTCCAGTAACAAAATATGATCAGTAATCTGAGCTCAAAGTCTCAGTAATGCCTTATAATTTGGGTAGAGTTTCATTCTAATTGTCAAAAAAGAGATCCTTTTTATAATAGAAGAGAGTCCCTTATATAGCCTCTTCAAAAAGGACTCGAGAATAGTAATACATCATGTTGCAATGAAATTTGTTAAGGAGATAGGCTAAAATTTAGGGGCATTTACCCATTTTATTTTCTCAATGCAGAGAAACAAGTCATGCTTTCAATGTCTACTTGGTGATCTGATCCTTCTTCATCGTTCCTCTTTTTCTAGTTATTTGAATCAGGTTCACCATGGTCTTTGCTTGAAATAGTGAATCTAAGGGAAGAGACTACAGATATTGACACTTATAGGCTCCTAACAAGCTTCAAGAGGGACACATGGTAATATCTACCAATTTATAGAAACAATGTTTAGTGTGGCTCAACCGTCGACACTTGGCAGCATCTGTGAGACTTTGAGATTTAGACAAAAACCCATGTAAAAAGAAATACCTGTGCATTGAACTTTGGAATTTTTGAAACTTCAAAGCTTTCGATGGACACACTTTGAGGCTTCTGACAAGCTTTAGTAAGGACAAGTGGCATCTTCTATTGTGATTAGGAACAAAGTGTAATGGGGTTCGGTAGACAACATGTGGCAGCTTCCACTTGACTCATTCTTTTTGAGGTGCTCCTTTAAACCATTTTGATTGAACTGACTAATTCAACCAACTTTGGTTTAATAGTTCATTCCTTCCTTGAAGCTTAGTCTTTTGGAAAGCCGATGAACTTACCAAAGTGGTTGAGTGTCTTGTTGACGTCACTGAATGGTTCAATCTGGCTAAAGCACTTAACTCTTTTTACCCTGTCAATGATGTTAAACCTTGAAGCCATTGAAATAGTTGAACCTGCTGATTTCAAGCATGTTGAGTCCATAGATTTTTGGAAAAACTTGAAAAGTGAGGAATTTGAAATCTCAAAATAAATTTTGAAAAGGGAAGAGGTAAATTTGGTCTTGCAGGACCAAAATGGCTCATACATTATCCCAAAAAGAGTGACATTTTTATGGGGGACAACAGTTGGCTCCTATTGGGGAACTTCCTTTAGATGAGAACTTGGAACAACTGAGGGGAGTAGAAACTAGAATCTCTAGTGCCTTGAATTGTGCCATTGGGCTATGGAGTCATGCTACCCAGAAATGGAAGGCATCAAAAATGAAAACAAACAAAACAAAATAGAAATAAAAACTATAAAAATATACATATGTACAGATGAAATGATCTGATACTTTAAGAATTGAAGTATTTCAAATGTTGCTTCTTGAGAGACAGTGAAAATAGTGCACCATCTTGGTAAACTAGCAAGAAGACATTTTATCCCCAGAAATGGTGACGGGTGAATGGAGCTCTCCACTAGGAAACCAATTTTTTGCATCTTTCTCTTAGCCTTTTCTTCTTCTTGCTCCATGGCAGGACATGGTCTTCAAACTAAAAGTTGTAACTCCTTGCTCTCCCTGTGAAGAGTTCCTTTTGCTAACTTTGGAATATAAAAGTATGGTCCACCACTATAGCTTGGTATTCTACTAGTTTAGTCTAGCACATATTTTGATTGTCAGCCTCAAACTCCTAACAAACCATCAGTTCAGTGTCTCCTTTGGTTTGAAGGAGTTTGACCTCTTCACCCTGAGTAGTTTTTAATTTGAGCAATAGAGATCTGTATCTAGCTATGTAAGAATTACCGCCATCAGATTCTAGGATCCAAACATCATCAGAAGCTGATCTTCTATTAGGTTTCTCTTCATTAGAGATGGAAGATCCTTCTTGATTTGTACTAAACCCTACAAATTTTTTTGATGCCTTATTTGGATCAAATCTTGGATTGCTAGCCACGAGACTTTGATCAGCTGATACATGAGCATCCTCTATGGTCAAGGAGTAATTACCCCTACCTAAAGGCTCAAACAAAATTTGAGCAGTAGGGGCACACATTTGGGTGACCACAATCTTTGCCTCAGACAGGTCCACACCTAGCTCTTCACCAATGTTTAACTGCTCAAGATTGGCTTGCAGGGATCTAAACTTAGTGATTTGAATTTCAAATTTCTTGACATGATCAACTATGTCAAATGACTAAGATGGACTTGGAAAAGAGGATGGGAGTTCATCCTTTTCTTTTTTGGGAAGGGGAGGACTGGTCTATGAATTTAAAGTAGAAGGTGAAGAGATGTTTAATGTACTTACTTCTTTGGCAATCACCAGGTCCTTTGACTAGAAAGGGAGAGGGGTTCTCTACTCAGCAATTGAAATTGCTAGCTGGGGTCACTCCTCTATCTTTTCTTTTTCATCTTGTTAGGCTAACTAATTCTCAAATCAGGTGAATACTACGTTTGATCCTTTGACTACTTCACCTTCACTCCTGGGTTCATCCTAGTAATTTAGGAAACCAATGTGGGAGTCGCCAACTGATTCTTCTTGATCCTCCTTGAAGAGACCAGTGCCATTTTCTTTCTTGGACTCAGGTTGGAAATATAAAACATGTTCTATTTCCAAACTTCCAACTGCTGAGTTGGTTGGAGGTGCTTCAAGGGCAAGGTTCCTCTATGGGGGAGGAAGATGATTTGGTTTCCCTTGACTTTTGGTAGCGTTGCCTTGATATGGCTGATTGGGGAATGTCCTTCTTGGTATATCTCTATATGAAGGAACATAAGACATACCTTGTGCCACTTTCCTTTTCAAGGCCAACAATTCATTTTCCAGCTTTTGTACCATTGGTTCAGTGGTGACTGTGGGTGAGTATTCAGAAGATGAAGAGGGTTTAGTTCTGTTAGGATCTCTTCTTATCTTTATTGATAATTCAAGGTCATCTTCTAGCTCAATAGCCAAGTCTTGAGTATCCTCAAGGTCTATGTGTCTAGCCTGTCTCAATAGAAAACTCACTTTAGGCAGCTGTGAGTTGATGAAGAAACACATGAGATTCTGAGGTGTTGGCTGGGCGATCATGGGAATCCTATGCCTCAGCTTGTTGAACCTGTAAATGAAGTCCCTCATAGGTTCATGGGGATCCTTCTTCATCTGTATGAGCTGAGCTAGCAAGGCATGCACATCTTCTATAGGCTTGAACCTGGCTTCAAACTTGGCTTTGAGTGTATCCCAGTCAGTCACTGATCCATCTTACAGATGGTAGAACTAGTCTGTAGTAGTGCCTTATAGTGTCTCCATGAAAAGTCTAACTACCATGTCTTCAAATTCTACCCCTATCACACCATAGGCTATGGTGAAGGTTTTAATGTGTTCATCAAGGTGGAATCTTCCATCACCAAAGAATTTGGGGAAATTTTTCCTTGAACTAAGTGGTAGCTCATGCAGGGGTGGAGTTAGATTAAGTGGGCCAAATGAGTTACCCCAGGGGCCTTAAACCACCATGATCAGATTATGAACAATATGAATAACACATCTGAGTGGAGTTTCTATATTATAGGACAAAAAAGGGAAAGAAACTAGCCCTACTTCAACTTAAAGCTTGAGACTTCAAACTATGCTTTCTTTCTCAGCAGCTCTAGTTTTACAAACTAAATAATATAATGGAGATGGATGAAAATGGTAAGGCTAGAAATTGATAATGAGTAGGACCTAGATGGGAGTCACCAGACTCTTTAATGGATAAGGGAAGGAACTACTTTAATATAAAACTTGAGGCTTCAGAATTCATGTTCTTCCCATGCGGAGTCACCAAAAATTGTTGGTTGAAAATTTTGTCGATCAGCGTATTGATAAACAAAATAGTTCTAATCAGCCAAATTAAGAAGATTAGTCATCCAAATGTGTAGGTTTACCACATCATAAGGGGACTGATCTCTCCTCTCATCAAGGGGAGTTTCCCTATAGATAGGCTATATATATATATATTATATATATATATATATATATAGAAAATAATACTCAGGGGTAGGACAAACCATCCATCTCTCTTTTTTTAGAGATAATGCATGTGGATCAAAGTAAAAACTCAAGGTAAATGATAGATAGGACTCCTCTTCTTTTAGAAGTGCTATTTAGCAAACCATAAGAATACTCCTGGTAGTAATAGAAAAACGTAACAAAGGATGTAATAACTAGCAAATCGAGATGCAGCACAAAGTGTCCACCTGAATTGCTCAAGAGTAAGATATGAATGACAATAAGGGCACAAATTCATCCCAAAGTTCTTTACATATAAATGAAAATAAAACACACTAAAGGCAATTATGGGGGCACAAAGTCTCTCCACACTTGACTCTTCAAGACACCTTCCTGACTGTTATCACTAATTCTGCTTGTTGAATTAAAGGAACAAAAAATATATTGAAGAAAAAGACATAATAATAGTTTCCTCAACAACAAAGATATTACAGCATAAAGTCTAAAAAGTCACTTGCTTTCTTATTCCAGTAACAAAATATGATTAGCAATCTGAGCTCAAAGTCTCAGTAATGCCTTACAATTTGGGCAGAGTTTCATTCTAATTGTCGAAAAAGAGATCCTTTTTACAATAAAAGAGAGTCCCTTATATAGCCTCTTCAAAAAGGATTCAAGAATAGTAATACATCATGTTGCATTGAAATTTGTTAAAGAGACAAGCTAGAATTTAGGGACATTTACCCATTTGCTTTTCTCAATGCAGAGAAACAGGTCACGCTTTCAATGTCCACTTGGCAATATGATCCTTCTTCATCATTCCTCCATTTTTGGTTATTTGAATCGGGTTCACCATGGTCTTTGCTCAAAATAGTGAAGCTAAGGGAAGAGACTACAAATATTGACACTTAGAGGCTCCCAATAAGCTTCAAGAGGGACATGTCGCAATATTTGTCAACTCACAGAAACAAAGTTTAGTGTGGCTCAGTCATCGACACTTGGCATCATCTATGAGACTTTGAGATTTAGACAAAAACCCATGTAAAAATAAATACCTATGCATTGAACTTCAAAATTGTTGAAACTTCAAAGCTTTGGATGGAGACACTTAGAGGCTTCTGACAAGCTTCAACAGGGATAGGTGGCATCTTCCATTGTGATTAGGAACAAAGTGCAATGGGGCTCAGCAGATGACATGTGGTGGCTTCTACTTGACTCATTCTTTTCAGGGCACTCCTTTGAACCATTTTGATTGAACTGACTGATTCAACCAACTTTGGTTCAATGATTCATTCCTTCCTTGAAGCTTAGTCTTTTGGAAAGCTGATGAACTTACCAAAGTAGTTGAGTGTCCTGCTGATGTCATTGAATGGTTCAATCTGGCTAAAGTGCTTAACTCTTTTAACCCTATCAATGATGTTGACCATTGAATCCATCAAAACAGTTAAACCTACAAATTTCAAGCATGTTAAATCCATAGATTTCTAGAAAATCTTGAAAAGTGAGGAATTTGAAAGCGTAGAAGAAATTTTGAAAAGGGAAGAGGCAAATTTGGTCTTGTAGGACCAAAATGGCTCATACATTGTCCCAAAAAGAGTGACATTTTTTTGGGGGACAACAATGCTTATGGATGATGTTTATGGTTAATGTTAGGATTTACATATGATTATGATGTTGTGATGCTTTGTTTTATATATGGTTATGGTTATTGTTGACACTTAGATTTTCACCCTTGGGGAGGTGCTCAACTCTCCTCATCCAAAAAACAAAATGGAATCATCTCTCTTGTTGTGGGTGATTATTTCATTGAAATGAATCTCTAGATTAGGGGCTAGCTCCCTTTGATGCACCTTTGAAGCTCTCTCTAATCTAACAATTATGTATGAAAATGGGCAAGGAAAATAGCTAAGAAAACAAAATGGTGATGCACCAATATGTATTATCCTCCTATTTGACTAAAAACCCACTACTTAAAGGTAAACAAGGATGTTTCACACAAACTCAAAATAAAAAAGGCATTGCTGCATCATTATTTTGTAAGTTAGATCTGAAGGTAATTGACACTTAAGATGGTGATGAATGATTCCATGATGAAAATAAACATATACCACTTCTAAGACTCTTATACATTTAGTAAATAGTACTAATAGAGACCTGTAATAACATCCCTTTTGCACATTAGTAAGTGACCATAGATTGACATGCTAGAAAAGTAACTCTCTCACTAGTCATTATCAATAAGATTCAAACTATACTCAATAGTATAATGTGTGAATATAAAATCACTTCTATATTTCTTCAAGATTTCTTCGAGTACAAATCTAGCTAGAATTTTTCCAATAACCAGTGCAGGCTCTAAAATGAGCCAAGAGAATGCATATATATTGCCTTGAGAGGTAGAGAAATCAAAGGAAGTTCAAGGGCCACTTGAAAATGTGTCATATTGAAATAATTAGTTACATTTGCATGGGAGAGAAGTGGTTGAGTTATTCCATGTCACTAAATGGATCAGCTACAATAATTTATAATTGAACCAAAAACATAGTTACATTTGTTACAACTGAACCAAAGCCTCAATTACATTTTGCCATTTTTAATCTCTTAACTTCACCTTCAGGTTCCCATTGAGCCATTTCTTGTAAACTCCAATGGCTAGTTTCTAAAGTCTAAAATTGATGTTTTATAGGTCGTCACTTCATTCATTTTCTTTACACTTTTTGTCTCAACCCTTTTTTTTCCTTTGTATCAAATTTTTTTTTTGAAAGAATTTATTCCTTTAGACTTTTTATTTGACCCTTTAAAATGTTCCTTCAGGTTTCTTGAAGTGGACCTTTAGCTTTGGAATGACCCTTTTGGATTTCTTCAAATAACCCTTTGACAATTTGAAAATACCACTTTGTAAAAGTTTCAAGTGTCCTTAAGCTTTTGGAAATGACCTTCTGAAGGGAAAAAAATACCCTTTATATTTTTTGAAATGGTCCACCTTCCCACGGAAACAATAGTTTGGACTTTTTGAAAACATCCCTTCAAGAAAGTTGAAATGCCCTTCAGACTTTCTAAAAAGTACCATTTGGCCTTTGGAAATGACTTTTAAAAAAACTAGAATTCCCTTTAGAAAAGTTACAAGTGCTCTTTTATCTTTAAAAGGTCCATTAGAAAATTTACAAGTGTCCTTCAAAAAAGTTGCAAGTGTCCTTCAAAAAAGTTGCATGGACACTTTTCCTGATAAAAGATACCCTTTGGAAAAATTGAATGAACAATTTGTCTAAAATAATTTGGCACTTTGTCTTAGGGATATTTATCTCAGACAAATTATCCAAAATAATTCATTACTTGAATAAATGAAAAATTTGAAATAAATACAATTAAGGAAAAATCCTCGAATAAAAAGTCTGAAAGAATTTAGTAAAGGCTTAGAACAAAAACCTAAAATAATCTAGCAAAGGCTTAGCAAAGACCAAAAATGAACTCTTAAAAATGAATAGACACTTTTTTTGAATGAAACCTGCATATTGGAATTGACCAAAGATATAGACCTAGTTAGCTAAGTTTTCAGATAGGGGTGCCCAATTTTAGCCTGAAGGGCCAAAATTTGGTTAACAAATTGGTGACTCACAAGGGTAGTATGTATGTAATACTGACCAAACCAATAGTCTTATCCAACTAAGGAGAAATGGAGTCAATGGATTCTTGAATATGACTAACAAGGATTATGCCCAAATAAAATACAAGGAAGCACACCACACAATAATAGTAAGACCAAGCAAAGACAGCACAAAAAAAGATGAAGACAAACTCATACATGTGCATAAGCACTTAGGGAACACAAAGAAAATAGGAAACTATTTACAAAATAAAAAAACTTCAGTAACAATGCTTTAGATGTATCCCACTGATTGGGATATGCATCTCCTCTCCATCCAACTTTGAGATTTGGAAATCATTATGTTGTTTGCATTGTGTGATCACATATAAGCCACTCCATAAAGCATCAAATATTGTTTTCCTTCTAAGTTTATCCCTATCTTCATCCCATTTTAGGACAATGTCTCCTCTAAAAATCCTTGGCATGGACTTCTTGTCAAAATACTTCTTTGTTTAATGTTGGTGAGTAGTCATGGTGTGTATAGCTTAATCTCTTATCTCCTCAAGCTCCATCAACTCACATAATCTAACTTGCATGCTCTCATTCTCCATCAATTGTAGCTGATATGTGAGGTCTAAAGTTGGTAACTCAAGTGAGATAGGAAGTCTGGCTTCCCTTCCATAGACAAGTGTATATGGTGAATTCCTAATTTCTCTCTTTGGGGTGATCCTATCAGCACAAAGATCTATTTTCAACTTGGTATGCCAAGTCCCTTGATTCTCCTCTATAGTCCTCTTTATGATCCTAATCAAATTCTTGTTTGTGGACTTAGCTAGTCCATTCCCTTGGGGATAGTAGTTAGAGGAAGTTCTAAGATAGATGTCATGTTTCAAATCCCATTCACTTGTTCTTGTTCCTATGAAGGCTAATGAATTATCTGAAATGATTGTTGAAGTAGCACCAAACCTAATTACTATACCTTCATAAAATTTAAGGACTATGTTTTCATTTACCTCCTTAAGATCTACTACCTCCACCCATCTTTTAAAATAATCAATGGTTATCAACACCCACTTGTGACTAGTAGTATAAGGAGGATTGATCAGACCTATGAAATCCAAATCCCATTGCATGTCAGGTTGCTCAACCTAGATTGGATGAAGAGACAAGGTAGATAAAAAAATTTCATCAAAAATATCACACTTTTGGCATTTCCTTACCCAAGCATGAGTGCCCTTAAACAAGCTAGGCCAAAAGTAACCATCTCTCATAATCTTAGCATTCGTAGTTCTTAAAGCAAAGTGACCACCAATTGGCCCATCATAAAACTCATGAAATCCTTTATCAATATGATTCAAATCAATACATCTCAACAATAGACCTAAAAGTTCATTTCTAAACATCACTCCATCAATAAGTACATAAGGAATGGATTTCAACCTAAAATACCTTCATTTGGCCCTATCAAGACCTTCTGGACACTCAATGGTTTAAAGGAAATGAATATTGTCTTGTGTCTAGCTCCTCATGGTTAAAGGTACAGCTAGTGGATGGTTATCATGGAGTGCCAAAACAACCTCCCTTTTCTCTTTTAATTCTAAATCCAGATGCTCACATAGTCCTTTTCCCTTCACTAGCTTGGTTGTTTTGATCTCCACATTATACTCCATCACTCTGGTAATCCAACCTACCCTTTTCTCTTTCAAATATATGCTCAATATAAAGTATTTCATGCTAGGATGAGGCACAAAAATTTGAATCTTATTGTTAGACAACATATGCCTAAACTTCTTCAAACTCCTTATAACTGAAAGCACTTGTTTCTCAACATATGTGTATCTTACCTCATATCCTTCTAAACCTTGACTAAATAAGGTAATAGGATGTACAAAATTTTCATCATTAGCTTGAGTAAGCATGGCATATATTACCTCTTCATTATCAAAAGTATACAAATTAAAGTCCTTGGATAAGTTTGGACTTGCAAGTGTAGGAAGTTGGGTAATGGCTTGCTTGATCTCCTCAAAACTTTCTTTCCTCCCTTCTATCTAAGTGAATATCTCATCCTTCTTTAGCATGGAGGTCAAGGGCTTGAATAGGTTAGTAAAATTAGGAATAAACCTCCTAATGAAATTTATCTTACCAAAAAAGCTTTACAAACCCTTTTTATTCTTAGTCAAAGATAATGCCAAGATGGCACTTACCCTTTTGGGATCGATAGACAAACTTTTATTAGAAACAATGTGGCCTAAGAGTTTGACTTTATGAAAAAAAACACACATTTATTTGGGTTTAAATAGATCCCAAACTCTCTACACCTCTCAAAAATTTATCTTAGGATATTCAACTGATCTTTTGCTTCCTTGGAGAAAAATATCACATCATCAAGATATACCAATACAATGCCATTGATTAGTCCTTAGAAAGCCATATCCATTGCATGTTTAAAATTATCTCCAATATTTGAAAATATGAATGGAATATTCCTATAGGCATATGTGCCCCATTTTTTGGTGAAGGTTGTTTTTTATTGGTCACTTTCTTTCACCAAAATATGATTATACCTGAAATAACTATCTAGGAGGGAAAACCTCTCACTACCTACCACCACTTGTAGAATTTTCTCCATGGAAGGGAGGGGATAATGATATCTCAAAGACACTCTATTCAAGTCCCTAAAATCCACACACAACCTGATCTCCCCATTATTATTTTTAACAGGGACTAAGTTGGCCAACCAAGAAGAATACTTGATGCGAAAGATGATTTTGGACTCAATCAATTTTGACTTATTTGAGAAGCTCAGTACTGGGATTGATTGGCCTTTGTCTTTTCTTGAAGGTTTTGTAATTTTCATCTATCTCTATGGTGTGTTAATCCAATCTTGGGTTAAAACCCTTCAAGTAACTATATTCCCATGCAAAAATATCACTAAACTCTTTTCATAGTTCAATGAAATCATGCTTTTCTTGACTAGTGCATACCTTTTCGAGTGAAAGTAATTTATCTTTAAAGATATCTACCCTTTCATAGTTCTCTTTCTTGGTTGACATGTTTACCTTCTCCTTCTTGAGCTGGTCATCCTCATTGAATATGCTTTCAAGAGTCACTAGGCCTTTGAGAAGCTTTTTAAACTTTAGTTGGAGAATCTACCCTCCATATTGTTATTGTGGCTTAGACTGATTCTTGGAAGAAAACTTATCCCCTTCTTGTATAAAAAGTGCTATTTTTTTGTCACTATCAAAGACCTGCCACTTACTGATATTATCTGGTATGGATGGCCTCACAATCACCTTTAGATGGGGCTAGTTTTTATCTTCCTTTATGCCCTTTGGAACATCAAATTGAGTGCCAATAGATGCCAATCTATCAGCATGTTTATTTTCTTCCATTTAAATATAATTGATGTTAAAATCCATGAAATATTGTACAAGGTCCCAAAATATATTCTTATAGGATTTGAGCAAGGAGTTCCTAGTCAAATTCTACACTCTAACTTGTTTCACAAGAAGTTCACTATCTTGATACACTTATAGTTCTTTAATTCCTCTTTTTATTTCCCATTTAAGTTCATGGATAAGGGCCTCATACTATGACATACTACAAATTCATGATAACTAAAATATAAAGTTTTAATAATAACTCTCCTTGGAAGGTGAAACCAACACAGCTCCACCACCTACCCCCATCTTACTTCTAGACCCATCAAAGAAGAGCTGCCATAAGCCATTCACATCCTCACTTAGCTTCATTAAATTAGGAATAATAGATTCATTCTAAATTATATAATATACTCCAAAACCATATTTTTCAATAAAATTTTAAGGATCATGCTCGTAGTAAACATCTCCCCACTCACCTAGGAACAAATCATAAATTCCCTCAAGAGAAAATGACAAAGATTGGTCAACATGAAGCTCCTCTTCATCAATGATGGCATAGTTAACATTTGACACCTTAGTTTAGTATGGTTCCAAGTGATTTATATGGATAGGTTCTAACTCAATCTTCACCTTAGTGCCATATTTTATCCTAAACACCATGTAGGACCAATTGGCTGCTAAATATCCACCTAGCTTGGATTTAAAGTCCCTTTACAAGAAAATAGAAAAATAGGGATGTAAATATGCTACTACCACACCATGGGGAATTTAAAAATTATGATAAAAATGAAGGGTCAAATTCAAACCTTTCACTACCCCAAAATCTTGGCTGGTGATCCAACCAATTGCAAAACTCTTTTATTCATTAGCTCATACTTGAGGCCTAGCTTAACTTCTATACATTTTGGCATAACTAATGTTCTTGTTCCACTATCAATGATGAAATTATGAACCAATAAATCACCAATAATTAGGGATAGGTAAAAATTATTATTCTTCTCATCTTTCTTCACTTGACCATCTATGGATTGAGTTCCATTGACCAAAACCACAATACCATTTCTAAATGGGCCAGCCTCTTTACCCAATCCATGCAATTATTTTTGAAGTATATCTTTCTACCCTAGTAATGTTAGAGAATCTCATTATGAAATATTCATATGAAGCTTATTCATCTGGTCCACCACATTGATAGAAGGATTACTCACCTTGGGTTTCTCTTTATGAACATTTGCAATTTATGATGTAGCTTGTAGAGGTAGAGTTGTAGCAGCTATCTAAAAATTTGGAATCCTCTTATTTTATTTTATTTTATGTTAGGATATGAATTATTCCCATCTCCTATCTAATTTTATTGAGGGGTAAAAATAGTTCTTTTATTGGTTCTTTGAGTCTCCTCAATAGCCCTCCTTTTGGACCTAGTATTGGGCGTAACACCAGTATTTTGATTGTTTATTTTCCCCACATAATTAATGGAATAAAACTCACCCTCTAAATGATTCATGAGAGTGGAATAAAACTAAACCTACCTATTCTCCATCCCAAATTTCATTGGTATCTCAAAATTTTAAAATTGAGATGTTTGATCACCTTGTGTAGTCAAGCCTTGATTTCGCATCTCATTGGCATAAGCAACTTGTTCTTAACCATGTTCAAAAGATGGATAGTTGGGTTTTTATTGGACCAAATTATTTTGGGTGGTGAAAAGGGATTTAGAGGATGCGAGATCACTAGTATTATAGATTTGATAAGGCTTTACATGGATAATTTGGCCTTGTCCTTGATTATTGCCCTAAAAAGGAGGTATGTTTATTTATCCAAACTGATTGTAGGATTGATATGGCCTATAACATTGAGCTTGTTGCCTCTTGAGAGTAAAAAATTCATTGGTAACACTTTGGACTAAAATTTTAACTTTGTGGATTTAATTTGAAAGAGCAACCATAATTTTTTCTTGACCAGGCAAATGAGCTAAAGTGGGTAATGTAGTTTAACTAAGAGAATGCAAATTAGGGAATAATGGCATTGGAAGTCTAGGAACTATCTTTCCTGCTTAGAAAAGATAAATCTCAGAATTTATGGCTATTTTATAGGTAGCAAGAAATGTGTTTACACCCATGGATTGAATCATCATGGCAATGTCACTATTCAATGCTTTCAAGTAGTACAAAAATGCATCATTTGCAGTTGGCCTCATAAGAATTAGGATTTTATCCTATGTTTTTTAGAATCTAGTATTAAAATCTTGCATGAATTCATGTGGGTCCCTCTTTATTGTGGTCAATTTCTTAGCTAGAGATAGGTGAACACTCTTTTTCCCAAACCTATCAGTCAATAGAGTCCCCAATTCATCCCATGAGCCAATAGAATTTACATGTAGGCTCCCATACCAATCCAAAACTTTTCCTTTAAAAGACAAGGCCAATAACCTAATAGCTACATTTTCTTGGGTGATATTGTGTATATTATAAAAAAAAATTATATTCTAAATGTGCTCAATGGTATTAATAAGACCATCGCCATCTCCACTAAAATATGGGACACTTTTGAGGGTAGCACCTAGAATTTGATCACATTGGGCAAGATGCAAAGGAGATACCCCAATGAAAGGTACAAAAGGTTATCTTATAGCCATTTTAGAATGATTACTATGGATGTTGGGAATGGAATGTAACACAAACTTAAAATATTTAAACACAAAATCTCTTATATAAGGATGAGTGCTTACGAATTTATACCTTTTGGTGGAATATGGAGGTAATTATATAAACTCAAAGGGTACACCTTTGGTAACAGACCTAGTGGTCACCTTTAGCATGGAAAATATGACTAATCATCAAACAAAAACTTGAATTATTTAATGGAGTCACCAGGTACTAAATGTATATGTTTCTTTCTCTTCAACAATGCCAAGACCAACACCAATCTTGTATAATCTTGTAGGACTGACAAGTCCCACTGTACGTGCTAAAAATTATTGACGCTTAGATTTGAACCCTTGAGGAGATACTTATCTCTCCTCATCCAAGTAGTAAAATGTAATCATCTCTCTTTTTGTGGGTGATAATTTCGTTGAGATGGATCTCTAGATTAGGGGATAGTTCCCCTTGATGCACCTTTAAAGCTCTCTCTAATCTAACAATTATGTATGAAAAGGTGTAAGGAAAATAACTAAGAAAATAAAATGGTGATGCAAAAATATATATTATCCTCCTATTTGATTAAAAATCCACTATTTAAAGGTATACAATGATGTTTCACACAAACCCACAACAAAAAAGACACTACTACATTGGTATTTCATGAGTTAGATCTAAGAAGGTACTTGACACTTAGGAGGGTGATGAATGACTCCATGAAGAGAATAATGTATATCACTTATAAAACTCTTATACACTTAGTAAATAATACTAGTAAAGACCTACAACAACATCCATTTTTCACATTGGTAAGTGACAATAGACTGATATGCTAGAAAAGTAACTCTTTCACTAGTCATTATCAACAAGATTCAAACCTATACTCAATAGTACAATGTGTGAATGGAAAAATCACTTGTATATTTCTTCAAGAGTTCTTCAAGTACAAATCTAGTTAGAGTTTTTCTAATAACTAGCAAAGGCTCCAAAATGAGCTAAAAGAATGCATATATATAGCCTTGAGAGGTAGAGAAATAAAATAAAGTCTAAGGGTCACTTGGACATGTGTCATATCGAAAAAATCAATTATATTTACATGGGAGAGAAGTGGGCGAGCTATGCTATGTCACCAAATGGATTAGTTATAACAAGTTACAATTAAACCAAAAGCATTAGTTACATTTATTACAATTAAACCAAAGATTTAATTAAATTTTGCCATTTGTTATGTCTTATCTTTGCCTTCAAGTTCCCATCGAGTCTTTTCTTTTAAACTCCAATGGCTAGTTTCTGCAGTCTAAAATTGATGTTTTATGGGTCATAACTCTTGTAGGCATTTTATTCAAACTTTTTGTCTTGGCCCTTTTGTTTCTTTTGTATCGGATAAGTTTTCTAAAAGAATTCATTGCTTTGGACTTTCTATTTGTCCCTTTGAAATGTTCCTTTGGGTTTCTTGAAGTGGACCTTCAGCTTTGGAATGACCCTTTCGGCTTTCTTCAAATGACCCTTCAGCAATTTGAAAAGACCAATTCAAAAAGTTAGAAGTGTCCTTCAGATTTTGGAAATGACCTTCCGAAGGGAAAAAATACCCTTTGGATTTTTGAAATGGTCCACCTTCTCACATAAACAATCTTTTATACTTTTTGAAAACATCCCTTTGGGAAAGTTGAAATGCCCTTCAAAAATTCTAAAAAATACATTTCAGCCTTTGGAAATGACTCTCATAAAAACTAGAATGCCCTTTAAAAAATTTGCAAGTTATCCTTTAGCTTGAAAAAGTCCTTTAGAAAATTTGCATGTGTCCTTTGGAAAAGTTGCATGGATAATTTTCATAATAATAGATGCCCTTCAAAAAAATTACATGGATAATTTGTCTAAAAGAATTTGGAACTTTGTCTTTGGGATATTTGTCTCAAAAAAATTGTCTGAAAGAATTTTTTACTTAGCCAAATCAAAAGTCTAAAATAAATACACTTAAGGAAAAAGCCTCAGACAAAAAGTTTAAAAGAATTTGGTGAAGGCTTAGAACAAAAACCTGAAAGAATTCAGCAATGGCTTAGCAAAGACCGAAAATTAAATTTTCGAAAGGAATAGACACTTTTCAAATGAAACCTGCATACTAGACCTAACCAAAGATATAGACCTAGGTGACTAAGCTTTTAGATAGGGATGCCCAATTTTAACCTGAAGGGCCAAAATTTGGTCAACAATTATGATCATGGATATGTGATGTGATTTATGGTGTTGATTATGATAGTTATGATGTTTTTATTATGGTTATGATCATGGATATGTGATGTGGTTTATGGATTTGTTATGATTTATAGTTATTTTATTGATGATAACACATAAAGTAAGTTAGATAACAAAAATAGGTGTGAGAAAAGAGGTGAAAAACATGAGACATATGTATACAAGAACCAATTACGAGAGGATAAGGAAAAACCATGATGCTTCTTCATTGGTAAAATACAAAATAAAATTGAAGGTAGATTGGCTGAAGGAACACAAACCTTTCAAATTCTTCACATTAGCATGCGTTGGTTGGTAAAAAGGTGTCTCGATCACATCATGTCAAGTAAGCTCATGAATCCCTTGATTTTTAGAGGGTATAAAGGGGAGATATGTGATAAGTGGTGTTAAGGGCAGCGTAACCTCTTGTGGGTTAGTTTTCCCCTTCTATAAGTGACCTAAGAACTAAGGTAGACAACTCTATGTTTTGATGCAAGGTGTAGACTGATCAATGTAATAAATCTACTGATGTTATATACGAAAGCTGATTTCAGCTTTTTGGGGATAACTTATTCTTGATGTTGATAGAGGTTCTTTTTTATTTTATTTTTGATAGGTTTATGAAGATGATCAATACGAGAAACTTCAAATGATTTATTTGAAAATTTAACTTATCCGTCCTTCAAGGGAGTGGTATGAGTTTGGATTTATTTACTTGGGTAGCTATCTTTCAAGGGAGTAGTCTATCTTTTTAAGTAATTTTAGATTTTGGGTAACTGTCCTTCTAAGGAGCAGTCTGCATGCTAGAGATATTTGACCCAAGTGATATTTAGGTATCCCAAATTTTTTTTATGCTAGGTTAGACAAGGACAAGTATATTTAGGCTTGGAAGTTTACCTTTATGAGGGTAAAACCTAAAGCACAAGAAGGTTAATGATAGTTGAAAAGAGTGGTTTTGAGAGATAATGACCATAAGATTCCATCTGATTAGGGAAGAAAAGTATCCATGAGAACCATGCCATCAATAAAGTTGTGGTACCCATATTTAATATTAGGTTATGACTATGATAGTTAATCACATGATTTAATGTTATAATTTTTTATGCTCAAAGGGATAGGATAAAGGTGTGAGGAAAGTGAAAATCTCATAAATCAAAGGATGAGCTTAAGTTAGACAAAAGGTGAGTTTGATCCTTGTTTAACAAAAGAAAGGATGCAAGTGTGAAGCATTAAGAGGCTTAGGTTTTGGTTTACCTTCAAAGGAGGATAAATGATAAGCTCTTGATCTATACTTGTGGGTTATGATGTAGGGTTTGAGCTAATTGAAAGAAAAATTTCCTCATTTGCTTTTCTCCATATTGGTCACATATTTATTTTCCTTCAGGACAAGGTCTTTGATGTTGAATTCTCACTCTTTTGAGTGCTTATTATAGGCACACTTTACTGACTCTTGATGGACATGAAGATGGTTAAGCATGGATAGGAGGCACTCATCAAGTAGCTCAAGTCATGCTAGATGATTTTGATGATATTCTCTCTTATAAATGATGTCTTGTAAAGATATGTGAAGAGAGGGAATCTAGAATATAAGAGACAAGATCACCTTTGCTTTAAAAAAAAAAGAGAAATGGGTAGCACCCATGGAGGTTTGAATTCTAGTGAAATAGGCCCACAAATTAAAAGGGATGTGCAAATGCCAATCTTGACTAGAAGAATTAACCATATTGGTTAACATCTTATTGAGGGTTTTGTTATAGGATTTCACTTGTCCATTTACTTGTGGATGGTAAGGTGAGTAAAAGCTTAACTTGATGCCAAATGCATCACAAATACCTTAGACTTGCTTTTTTTTGAAATATTTACCATTATCAATGATGATCTTATCGGGAACACTAAAATAATAGATGATATGATGATTGATGAAGTTGACTATCTTGTAAACTTTGGTTGAGATGAGAGGCATTGATTCCACCCACTTGGTGAAATACTAGATGGTAGTGATGATGGAGTGGTGCCTCTATAAAGAATGAGGATTAATTTCCCCAATGAGATCTAGTCCCCGTTTTAATAAGGGATGAAATTCCTTGGATACTTGGAAACCATGAGCTAACACATGATGTAAATCGGCATGCAATTAAAATTTAACATACTTATTTACATAATCACAATATTATTGGTTGAGGGTGGGCCAATGGTAGCCAAGGTGAAATATATGTTTAGCGATAAATAGACCACTAAAGTGTCCCCCATAGATATTGTCATGCATTTCCTTGATAGGATGGGAAGCTTTATGGCTACGTAGGCAATAGAGAAGGAAGCCATTAAAAACCACATTTTTAGATTATTCCCCTTAGTATGGTATAATGAGAGGTACTCTAAATAAAGGATCTTCAATAATTCCTAGATAGGTTGGGAGGAATGATGCCAAGGTTGAAGTAGTCAAAGGTTTGCTCATACCAAATGTTTGATGGGTATTATTGCACACTACAAATGGTAGGAAGGTTGGATTGGATATAAGATGGTGTGATAAAATTATGAATGGTGATAAAGATCTTAGAATTGGAAGGTGTTGTTGGGATCTAGGACACAAGGGAAGCCATTTTATCCATGAACTTGTCAATAGATCATGGAATATATTGGATAAGGTAACGATCAAATGATTCTAAGATTACATCTACTAAGTGTTGTCCTCTTAAGAAATAGTCATGATGGACTCATCTAGAAACACAAGAAGAAGTGGTTGGTTGTCTAGCAAAGGAAATTCAGCCAATTGATTGGTAATGACTTTCCCTTTAATCAATTTTTTCTAGAAAAACTCAAGGTCAAACTTAGCTATGATCATGAGCTAATTGGCCATACACTAGTTTTGGTATGGTTTAGAGTGCATGTAATTGAGTGGGTCAGTGTTGGTTATGAAAAAGGTTTTATGATTGAGGAGGTAATGATGAATTTTGGAAGCCACAAAGACTAAGGTGAGGCAAATATTTTTAGTATGGGTATACCAAGTCTCATACTCTATAAGTGTTTGAATTATATAGTATATAGCTGGCTCTTTATTTTTTTCATCATGGTGAGCAAGGATTTCCCCTAAAGAATGGTTAGTGTTAGAGATACAAAGGTATAAGGGTTGGTTATCTTTAGGAGGGATAAGAAGAGGTATAGAAAGAAGGTACTCTTTCATTGAATTAAAGGCTTATTGATAGTCTTTAGTCCACTTAAAAGATGTATCTTTCTTGAGAAGATGGTGAAAGGGTTGACATCTATTTGATAACTAAGAGATGAAGTGATGGATGGATTGGAGCTTCCCCTATAGGCTATAGAGTTGCTTAAGGTGGGTTAGAGGTGTCATGTCAAGGATTTCTCTGACTTTGGTAGGGTCTACTTCAATTCCTTGAAGAGAGATGATAAATCTAAGAAGATTTCTAGATAGGACCCCAAAAACACATTTCTTGGGGTTGAGTTGGACATGGAAATGGATTAAGTGATCAAAGATAATTTTGAGAACTTATATATAATCCTTGCAATATTTTTATTTCCCAAGGAGATCATCTACATAGCCCTCTATGATTTTGTGGATGAGATCATGGAAGATGTAGGTCATGGTATGCTAGTAAGTTATTCCAGAGTTCTTCAAACCAAATGGCATGACCCTATAGCATAATGTTCCTCATGGAGTGATGAAAGAATTCTTATGTTGATCCTTGGGGGCAATCAAGATCTGATTATATCCTGAGATACCATCTATGAGAGATAACATCTCATGTCTATTTGTAAGATCAATAAGTTGGTCAATGATAGGCAAAGGTAAGTCATCCTTTGGACAAGT
The DNA here is from genome assembly GCA_037957365.1 of Torreya grandis. NCBI lineage: Eukaryota > Viridiplantae > Streptophyta > Pinopsida > Cupressales > Taxaceae > Torreya > Torreya grandis. The sequence continues at coordinate 127,743 of JARHVA010000856.1, read as the reverse complement.
AAGGTTGAGGTCATGATAGTCTACACAAAGGTGAAGTCCTCCTATGGGTTTGGTGATGGAGATGATATTGGAAACCCATTTTAGATAGTTAAAGGGTTGAATGAAATTGATAGATAAGAGGCATTAAATCTTTTCTTTGATTAGAAGGGTGATGCAAGGCTAAATCCAGTGAAGCTTTTAGTTAATAAGCTTAGCATTAGGATGGATGACAATGTTGTGGAGAGATATAAAAGGATAAATTTTAGGCATATCCTAATAGGACCAAGAAAATTATATGTTATGGTTATGAAGGAAGGAAGGATAATCATTAGAGTTCTAAGGAATCTAAGGATTGACCAATCTTTATAATGCGATGGCTATCCTACGTACCCAAGTTGAAATCGATAGTGGATTCATTCAACATGGTTTGGTTTTCAAGAGGAAGGGATTTATGGATAGAAGAATAACCTACACCAAGATAGGTGAGAATTAAATCATCATCTTGACATTAGATGGTGTAGATGGTATGATAATTATTTTTTACCATTTTAGGATGAATCAAAGGAAACATTTTAGTTTAACCATCATTTTGATATCTTAAGGGGCCCCAAATAACAATATTGACTAGAAAATAGTTAGAAGGGATGGTTTAAAAATCTTCGGACTTTGAAAGAGATGGGTTAGGTGAAGATGGAACATACTTGTCAATGGTGGTGATGGGTTTGGGTGAATCAGTGGGTTCTACTAGTGGGATGAACCCAAGCCCAAATAGCTCAAAAGGTTTCTAGGTTTTGATCAAAGGTAACTCATGGGTTACATGTTTATAATGGCTAAGGTTGAACCCATTTTAGGAAAACCTATGAAGGTATAATTTGGTAAATTTTGGTTTGTCCAAATAGGATAAATTAGAGGTAAATTGTTAGGTAGAAGAGGTGGTGGAGGAAGCAATAAGGGGATGATAAAGTCCCCCATAGATGAAATTAGTTTGGTGGTTAGGAAAGATAAAAGGGATGATGTTTTTGATATTGGGATAATAATTAGGATCATAGTCAAGGGTCCCATAATCTTGATGAGTGGGGAAGGCATACGAGGCCAAAAGGTGAAACTCTCCCAGTGAGAGACATTAGAACATCATTTTTAAGGGGTCCTTAGTGGGGATCTGAGAAGAAGGGATGGTGAGTTAGTTGAAGCTTCATCAATGATATGGGTGGAGTTGTTGTTTATTGGTGTTTAGGTGGATGAGTGAGGAAGAATAATGTCATTAGGTTGATATGTCACCTTATATGATGTAGAAGAGCTCTGGAAGCATTCAAGGCCCTAGGAAAATATGGAGGATGACTATTCCTAAGGTTATGGCCATAGTATCATTAAAAGAATGAAACCATTGTGGTTTATAACATGATATTCTTTAGTAGCTAGAGTTGGTCATAAGTGTGAGAGGAGATCATATTAATACTATCTCCCCCATCAATCATCACCCTTTTGATGTGGATTTAATTGATGTATGTATTGATGAAGAGGGGAGGATAGAGATATTTAGGATGCATAGAGGGCATATCTAAATCCTTGAATGCGACAAGGGTAGAAAGATGAATAACTCTGACAAAGGATTCAGAGGTTGAGGGTCTTTGGTTTGAACCTCTATGGATTTTAGGGCCTCTATCAATGTTTGTTGGTGATGGGGTGAGGTGGGTATCAGTTTGTATAGGCTCATCTTCACTTGTATCTAGTGAATCTATTTTATAATGACTTACTAAATAGATTCAAAAGGGTTAGAGGGAGAGGCACCTAAATTGGATACTTTGGGTTTTAGTGAAGGTGAAGGTGCTTGAGTCTATTTGGAAGGTTGAGGGGTGGAAGGATATGTCCATGGGATAGACACTTTATCTTTTCCCTTATCCTTTTATTGGGCTCGAGACTAGGTGACCATATGGATAGTGTGGATGAGAAGCATTGGGCTAGAAGGTTGCTTTGGTTCCTCCTCACTCTTGGATGAGAATGTGAGAGTGGGTGATTGTTAGCTAGGTTCATTTGGTGGATATTTTGGTAATGGGATTGAGATAGGTTCATCTGATAATAGATCATCCTCATCCCATAGGTTATGGACAAGTTCTTGGAGATCTTTGCATTTTTTATGTCATGTCCAGGTGTCCTATGGTATGAACATATTAAACTATCATTGAACCAAGATGGTTTAGGAATTAAAGGGTCAAAGGGTTTGATAGTTGGTAGATTTAAGTAGGAAGTTTGTAACAACTTTTGTAAAATGGTTGATTAAGATTTGAGAAAAGGTTTAAAGGGTGATGGGATTTTGGTTTTTGGTGTGGGAGCTTTCTTAAGAGTAGGCTTCACCATAGGGGTTGTGGGTGGTAGAATGGTTTTGGTATGTGGGTTTGATTGGGTTTGATTGGTGTTGGATGGTTTTGAGATGAAAGGTTTAAAGGTGAAATATTTGGAGGTGGATGATTAAGATGATGAAGGTTTGGAGATAGGTGGGTAGGTAAGGTATATAGTTTTGTTAGGGAGCTTGATATTTTGGAGGGGGTAGGTAAAGGTAAAATAAAAGGAGGAAGTTTAATATGGGTAGTTTTGGTAGGGTTGGCCTTCCTAATAGAAGGATGGGCTCCTAAGATGTAAGAAGGATGGGGTCCCAAGATAGAAGGTAAGAGGGAATGGGGTGTTACAATTATGGTTCTAGGTGGGAGTTTGAGTGGATCTACCTTCTTGGTTGGTTTGGTTAAGTCCAACTTCAAAGGTAGGTAAATAAGGATAGGAGTAGGAAGTAACCATAGGTTATTGATAGGTTTGATTAAAGAGGTGTAAGGTGATTTGATAATTTTGGATGGAGATGGTTTGGATGGTTCTTCCATAGTTTTGGAGGGAGAGGTGTTTGATGAAGGGATGGAGGTGATGATAGGTTTAATCATGGATGAAAATGAGGTTGAAGGTTCACGCTTTTTTTGATAGGGGAGCCCAAAATGGTGCCAAAAGGTGTCTCAATCCAAATCAGGTTGAGAAGAGAATTTGAGGCTTTGGACTAGTCTAGAGAAGGGTTTGTAAACTAGTTTGGTTCTTTGGGCATTAGATTTAAAGATTAAGCTCATAAGTTAGGAATGGTTTATTCACCATTTCACTTGATAAAAGTTTCTAATATTTGGGAAGATGTTTCATCTATGGAAGGATTAGATAAGGTGATCTCTCTTTTTGGAATGGTTTCCAAAGAAAGAGTGGGTGATTCCATGATAGGGGAGGAAGGTGTGATGGAAATGTTTACTTCCTTTGGTATTTATATCAAAGTAGAGGTGGGCAAGTCTATTGTCTCATCAAGTGAAGGAGAGGAGGTGGTTGCTTCCTTTGTTTGGGTATCCAAAAGAATGGAGGGTGATTCCACCACTTTAATAAGTGGAATGGGGAAGAGGTAGTTAAGGTAGGGGTTTCCTCAATGATAGGTTAACTGATAATTACATTGACCATATGGACCTCATGAGCATGAGATTATTTTAGTTTGTTGTCATCCTGGTTGGCAGAAGGGGCATGATTGGGAAAAGGTTGTCGAAAGATGTCGAGTGATTGATTTGGGAGTGTGTTGGGTTTTATAATGCAAGTTCTCCTTTATCAATCAAGTTTTGGATAATGGTCTTGAAAGTGTTACACCTACTAAAGTCATATCTAATGACCTAGTGGAAATCACATAAATCATTATCATCTTACCAACTGAGCATAGGGTAAGAAACATTAAATTATTAGGGAGGTTTGATAGGGGAAGTTGTATGATGTTGGATTTGATAAAATTATCTGAAACTAAATCCTATAACTTCATTATCAAAGTGTATTATTGTGGGGTATTGTTAATTAGAGGAGTTAGAGGAGTTGGCTTGGTTGGGTTGGTTGATAACTAGAGGTGGAGTAGTTTTAAGGACAACCATGTTTATGACTACCTTTGGTTTGGTGTTTGAGTAGTTATATTTGTTGGTGGTTTTGGATGGGAAAGGGTCCTTGGATTTGAAGCTATATTTTTTATTTTTTAGTTTCAACTTTCCCTATTGATGGTTTTGATTTCTAGCTTACGTGCCATGGTAAAAGCCTGATCAAAAGTTCTAAAGGTTTAAAATTGTAGAGTAGGGGAAATATGTTTATCATAATCCTAAGATAAAATTTCAATAAACTCAAGTTGGGGTAAATAAAAAGAGAGCTAGTTAATAACACCTCTCCATCAAGCTACAAAATTGGCAATTGATTCATCATCAAATTGCCTGATAGAGTAGAGGTTGATAATGGAGACCATAGATATATTAATAGAGAAGTGGTATAAAAAGGTTTAGGTGAGTTGGGAAAAGGAAAATATGGATTGCTTAGTGATATCACTATACCAATCTAAGGATGGTCCAGATAAAGACCTCAGAAAGGTGTGAAGGAGAAAAGCATCATCATAGGCAATCAAGTAGCAAGAATGCCAAAATGTTCTTAGGTGTTGTTAGGGGTCATCCTTGCTTTGGAATTTAGAAAATTTGGGTATTTCCCAATGATGAGGGTAAGGTTGGATAGGGATATATGGGTGAATAAGTTAATTATAGATTTGGTCTTAAGGTAAAAGGTTGTGAACCCCAAAGATAGATGACTCTAGGTTAGTCATTTTATCTATCAATAGATTTACCAAATCTGTTTGGGGTTGGGGTGTTCCATAATTGTATGGTAATTTTTATTGAGGTTGGGTGGATTTAATATATGGATAACTGGTAGAAGGTTGAGAAGATGTCACATATTTCTATGTGGTCATAGAGGGTTATGATGTTACCACATAAGGGTTAATGGGCACAAGAGGTTAGGTAGAATATGGAGATATGTATCCTTGTAGATTATGAACATAATGTGGGTAAGGAATCATAGGTATTATTGATGATTTGATGTGAGTTAGTTTAGAGGTATGGTTAGATTGGTAGATTTGGGAATTGATATGGATTGGGTTAAATGTATAGATGGGTTAATTTCTTGGGCATGAGTGGTGATTCTGGTACTGATAGGTGGAAGGGTAGAAGGTATAGAAAGTACCACATTTTGAAGTGGGGTGGATATTGGAATATTGGTAATGATAAGGGGAATAGTGTAAATATGGGTATAAGATATCCCTATGGTGGGTGTAGTATAGTTAACAATAGGTGAGGTTGTCCATATGTTGGAGGAATTATTGGTTGGTGTAAGGGGTGTTTGGTTATTGGTTGGGTTTTTTTATTGAGTTTAGGTGGAGTTAGTATATGGACTATTAGTGGAGGAAGATGTTTGAGTAATCATAGGTTGGGTAGGAGTAATGGAAACCATAAAATGTAGAAGTATCCCATAAGGTGGATCACTAAGAGGAATCAAAGCAATGGTGTGGTAAGATATGGTGTTAAGGTAATGTTGTAGGAATATAGGATTGTAATCAAGTAAATTGTGAAAATATACATAACCTTAGAAAACTATCCAAAGCATGGTAGGGTGATAGAAGGATGGGGAGAAACCTCAACATCCGAGGTATATTCCATGGAGGAAGAAGTAGAGGAAGGTGGTTCTTGGTTGGTTTGATTTCTCAACTATTGTCTAGTAAAACCTATATGAGGAATAGAAAGAAATAAAAGGAAATATCACAACTCAAACACAAAGAAAACAAAATAAAAATATCCCAAGGCAATCAAAAACATAGACTAGAGTGCATTTTAAAATCTTAGAGTACGTTTTATCTCACTTTTGGATTATGCCTTAGTTGGAAAGTGTGAACAAGAACTTGGTTTATAGAATAAGTACTAGAAAAAAGTATATGGTTGGTTTTAGGGGTAAAAGGCTCTCAAAAGGATGTATGTTGGAAATCAATATGTGGCTTGGTATTGGGGCCTACCCCCTCACTTCACACACTACAAAAATAAGGGTGTCAAGTGCTTAGCCAGTATATACCAATTTCAAGAGTTTAGACTCAACTAAAGAGTTGAGTTTTGGTTTTTCTTCTTGGTAATGACCTCCAAGTAAGATAGCCAAAGGGTGAAGCTGACCTACTAGGAGATGAAACCCTAGTTAGGCCTTATTTTAATTGTTATGATGTTTTGATTGGTTTAAATGGTTTGGTATGGTATGTGATAAAGAAGTGAAAGTACAATTGAATTACTTTACCTTTAATTTTAACTACATGAGATAAACATGCAAGAAATTAATGCAAATTATACCCAAAACAAATTTTGATTTCTTTATATGAGCATATAATAAGGAAGAAAAGGGAACCTAGATCCTACTAGGTCCCATTGGATGTGCCAGACTGCTTCTCTCAATTTTAGTTCATTTTCTAGTTAAAGAAAAAGTAAGAAACTAAATGTGGGTATGGTAGAAGAACCTATTTGTTTGTGCACTCGTGATCTAGATTATTATGAAGAGCTCTTCATCATATTGGGAATAATGACCTATAGATAGGAAATCACTAATGTAAAGGGGTGTTATATGGGTGGCAAGTTGGCTTTCATAGCATGAGCTAGATCCGAGAAGTGTGAGCTTACTAGGGGGCTATCAATATACTCTTTTAGAACAGTTAAGTTGAAATAAATAAAGATTAAGTACTTACATCAAATGAAATAAAATACTGAAAGAGAATACAAGAAGAAATAAATGCTTGATAAAGAAATAAACTAAATATAAAAAATAGAGGGTCACTACTAATGCTAAATGGGTCAAGTCATATCCAAAAAATAAGTGGCATCTCTAAGAATAGGCAAAAGGTTAGAAAGTGGAATTTGGATGAGGGTAAGTAGGTAGAAATAGTTTTTTTTTTTTTTTTTTACCATAGTGATCATTGATGGTTGGTATGATCATCGATGGTTGAGGTGACCATTGGAGGTTGAAGTTAACTATCGGTGGTTAGGGTGATTATTGGTGGTTGCAGTGGGTTATAGGTATGTCTAGAAAAGGGTTTCATAATAGATACACCAAGGTAATGAAGGTCTATTTGGATTCAAGGGGTTAGAAGGAAATAAGCAAAAAGGTGTGGTTCAGGTAAAGATTCTACAAACTAAATAAACAAAACTTGAAATATGAAATGTACTTAGTTTGTTACTTGATGGTAAGCTGAGAAGTAATTTTGGCAAAGTAACAGTACTTTTACTTCTAGAATAATTTTGATATAGGTTTAGGTCTTTGTCATATATATTGACTTGCTAAAGACAAGACCTAAAAAGAAGTTGTTAATACTAGAAGCTCCTGATGACTATTAGTTGATATCTTGATTTCCTAATTGCTAAATTTTTTGATTCTCTTTCACTTTATGCTCCCCTTATTTTATAGGCAAAGAGAGATGGATTTAGAAGGATACATAGGAGGTTTGGTTAATTATTGTGATGTGATAGCTTATCGTCCATATTAAATTTTGATGTGTTAACTTACACACAACTTGAGTTATCTTTGTTTATATGGGGAAGACCTAACCATCAATGGTCAAGGTGAGAATTGATGGTTAAGGTGACCGTTAACAGTCAAGGTGACTATCAATAATCAAGGATTAAAGGTTAAGTGGTGTAAAAGGGTAGGTTAGTGAGTTGGGTTTATCTAGTCAACTAAACTAACTCAAGGGCATGGTTGAGGTTGGGTAATGGTTTGATCTAGGGGTGTTTAGATATATAGAACCATTATGTGTAGTTTTCTAGTGTCTACAACATGTGAAAATATCCATTATATTATGGCCCCTTGGCTTGCTTTACATGACTCATGTGTGTTGTATGTAATTTTTCTTATATGTGTCATAGCCATGACACTTATCTCTTGCTTGTTACACAACTCTAGTTTTATATGCCATGAGGGACATCATGCATCTCCCATTCCTACTTGGGTTTTGTTATGGACATCATGCACAATCACCCTAGGTAGCTACTTAGTTACTACTCAGATTTGTTTTTAAATACATTTGTATATCTATCTTGGCACCCTTGTGAATGTTAGACATGAAATGCACCACACTTTAAAAATTTATGATCATATTATCTTAAATTATGATGTTATGTATGCACATTATATTGGATTATTAAATAAATATCATATATGCTCTGGATAACACACATATTGTAGATCTTTTTATTTTAAGTATAGTTATTTCATAGGTTAAAAAACTCCCCTTAAAAAAGGGGGCATTCACAAGGATTCATCATAGAGATCAGGCTCTCATAATGCAATCATAGTACATTTTCAACACACAAGCTCAGATTATATAAATTAGATTCAAGTAAACACAATTGGAAAATAATGACACAAAGATCTGTATAGTTTTACAAAAACCATAGCAGTAGTACATTACCACCCAAATGGGGATACTAGTGTCACATGGTGATACTACTCAAGATATGGCACTACTATCTAGTAGCCTCAGTTTCAAAAAAAATAGATTGGCTAGAAAAGCATAGTAGGTACAATCTAGGTTTGCATAGGTTTAGTATAGATTTACTAGTTTTTCCTAGTTTAGCTTAGATTTATACCAGTTTGCTTAGATTAGGGGAATCATTTATATCATGTGTGTTCCCATTTATAGTTCAAATACTTAGATATAGATTATTACAGCTCAATCTAGAATCTATATGCTTAGATATCAAATTTGGGGGCATGTGTGTCTGGCATATTATTTCTGTATGCTCACTTACACATGGGCTGATTAGATGGAATGAAAAATTCCATGTAATTCTCTATGTTGTATAAATTTGATATCATATTATAGGTTACAGACTAGTTTCATCTCTTAATCTATCTATAGTGGTTGGCATTCTTGAGTGTCCTATATTCACCTAATATACTTGAGTGGATGTAGAGCTGACATTTCTAGTTACATCATGTAGTTTCATTTTTATATGCATATACTACACATGGGTAGGCAATGATATATTCATAGTCTACTTAAGTTCTTGAGCCACCTATATGAGAGCATTGGACACACTATCAGTCTAATCCAAGATATTTATAGGTCATGATCCACCAAATAGGGGTCAAAAATGGAGTCAAAATTAGATTTAGTTCTTAATCCACCCACACATGAAGATTGAGTAAACCATTAAATCACTCGAAGATATTCATAGATTGATCATTATATACACATGCACATAGGTTATCACTAGGTTTATATATTTTTTCATGTACTGAGTGAGGTATATTCATTCCTTTCCTCTCTCATATCCCTTTACTTAGTTGTACTTATTTACATAGTTTTATCTTTAATTTTGATATATATTAAGGACTGATTTATGCATGTTTCACATATATAACATGCATTGGATCATGCTTAACATACTCAAACCTAGCTTCATAGGCCTCACCTCTTAGATAAGTCTAGGTATGCTTCTTTTCCTTTATCCTATTCACTACACTTTGTTGGATTTATAAAATAAAGGAGGGGGGTGTAATCACCTAAAAGTAACACATGAGTGCTAAGAGTTATACTTGAGAAAAATTATTCCCAGTTTAGTCCTAGAACTATCCTAGAGCTTATTTTCACACTTGTTCAACCTTTGTATAAGCCATAGGCATCCCTAGTCATCCCTAAATCAATCTTTGACCTTCATTCTTGCTTCTTGGCTCTTCAAGCCTAGTGTTCTACCACTTGGACACTAGCACCATAATAGAGATAGAAGTGCCACATAGAATTAGTGTCCCAATATCGTAACTACTATCCTTTCCCTCCTTTTTCCATAAATAGATATATTTTCAAATCTTAAACCTCATAGGTCAGCTTAGACCTTTTTTAACACCCACACAAGCACTAGAATAATATATATACATGAATTTTATCCCTCTAACCCCTAGATGGAAATCAGATGCAAATTACATATGCAAACTTAGAACAAGTTATGCATAATTAAGGTTACCAATCCATATTCTACCCTAATTCTAAATACTACCATCTAAAACATTCCTAAGCTTAGATTACTTAGATTTCTAATCTCAAGCACATTTAAAGAACTCAAGTCAACTATAATACTAGTTTCACTTGCACCTGCACTAACACTTAGGTGGGGATACATACATTAGTCTTGATCCATCTTTGGAGTATTGGTATGTATAAACCTCTCTTCACAGTAGGGTGTTGAGGATGTCTAGCCTACCCCACTAATAAACACACTTTTCAACTTGTATCAATTGGATTCCCTAGTAACATAGAGGATTAGGGTTTGCTCATAAATTCAATCAAAATAAGCCATATATAAGGTTTTATAAGTTGTCAATGCTAGAATAGACCTTAAAAATATACACATAGGTACACCCAAAAGATCAAGATAGTCTTGCACAAAGGACACTAATACTAAAATAGGGACACTAATACCACATGGTGCTACTATCCAATTAATGCATTACTATCTAGGAGGGTTTTTCACACTAGGATCCTATGTATGACATTAAGAATAGTTTTTTCCTTAGTCTTTAGCCTCCATATGATCTATCTTAGTCATTTTCTCACGAAGTTATTATTTACATTATTTATTACTATTTTTAGAAAGGTCAAATTAGTTAATTCTATAGAAAATCAATGGTTATATGTATTTCGTATTTATACCCTAATTAAGTATTCTTAACTCTTTAACAAACATAAGATTTACATTCACTATGTACTAAAAGGTTAAAATAACTATGTTAACTTTATGTAAGTTATGATTATATTAAATAAACTAAAAACATAAATGCATCAAAAAATAGTGGATCGTTGTCTGCTATGAGAAGTCTATGGGAGGTAGATAGTAACACATTACATCATTGTCCTCTATTCCATGTTTTTCCTATCAAATTGTGCATTGATATAAAAATTTGGGTTTGTTTGCCTAAAGTGGAATATGATATGTTTCTATGTAGAGTTTGATTTTAACACATGGAATACTTGTAAAATTAGTACCTTAGTCCTAAAATATCACATAAAATAGATTAAATGAAAAAAGGGGGAAAATGAGGGATTTAGGAATGGTCAAGCTATCTTTAGAAAACCTTTTATTGACTAAGTGTTGCCTACATAGCCTAAAAGGCCTCAGGCTGATGTAGTTGTCCATTTAGGTAAGATCATATTAATGCAACTAGAAAATTTAATTCGGATGATTTAAAAAAGGGTGTCCTTAAACTATAATAAAATAATGCTAGACTTTGCCAAGGACTATAAACATGCAGAAAAATTACAATAAAAGATTGTACTCATAATATATGTGCTTTTGCAACCATAAAAGATATATTTTTGTCAATGATAGTTAGATTTTTAAAGTACAACCCTTGATGTGGTTTTATAAATATATATTTGAAATATTTTCAATAACCAACCTATTGATATGCACATGAAATTTGTTATGAGATGTTTCATTTTGAAAAAATATATGTTAGAGTGTGGAGAACAAGTTTGCACTACTATACAGGTGTGAGGTGTTACCTTGTCTACCTAGTGTGCACTTGTCCAAAAGTAATATACTCTACTAAAACTAGAGTGATGGTAAATTATATGATTAATATGGATAAAAAAGGAAATTTTGGAAGATATTTTAAGTAATTTCAAGACTTTAAAGGATTTCCTAGAGATTACAATTTATCATAATGGTGAATTGGCCAAGAAATTTAAAGGTGCTAAGTGTAGACATCTAATTCCTATCATCATCATTATAAAATTAAAATTTTGAATAAATTTATGAAATAACACACAAATTGGACCAAAATCACCAAAATGATCTTATTTCATTGTACACATCATGTGCATATGTCGATTCACATCCATGTATCCTTGATTAAGGAAATGCATTTTATAGAATCATTATCTTATCTTAATTCACTTCAATTCAAATTATGACCAAGTAAAATAATGTTTTGGACCACTAAAATCCTCTAATTCATTTTCACACATCACATTCATGTGTTGATTTACATTTATATTACCCTAATTAGGGTATTACACTATACACAATTGACACCTTCCTCAAATTCAACTCTAGTCAAATTATGACTAAGCAAATTGACATTATTGACCATTTTGATTAAAAAAATGAATATTTTTTAAATTATTTCAAAAATACTAAGTAAAATAATTAAGCAAAGAAAATCAGATTAAGAGATTGAGTGATAAATCCATGAAAACTTAATAACTATATATTATTGGAAATTCATAATTCAAAATATGCAGGCCATGACATCATTATAGGGGTGGCATCCATTAATAATTAATGGAGATAAATATCAATATTAAGGCTACCCTTACCTTATTAATTCTCCATTTTTCCAAATATTAATTCCACATTAATTGCTTTTCCCTCCAAAGTTGACTAGATTTATGGCCCTCTATCTTGATCTTGAGATGGAGGGCCACAAATTAGTTTCTTCATTTTGGAAAACTATAAAAACATGGACCATGACCATAAACATTAATCTCTTTTTGGTGTATTAGAAATATGCAAAAATATCTCTAGAGAGCTTCACTTATCCATCCAAATTGATGAAATTAAGAGCCAAATCCATTGCTATAAGGAGAGATGTATGGAGACACTTGTACTACTACATTGACAAAAAATTGGAGTACCAAATTCAAGCCCAAACATGATTAATGGAATGATCTTGGAGGAGGGCCACTTAGGGAAGACATTTTCCATGTTTTCTTGTCTAAGTTTCTTGACACCATTGATCCATGCCCCTCAAGGGAATAGGCCTAACACACTAGTTCTTTATGTTTTGTCATTTGTTTTATGTCTTAAACACATGAACTAATTTATTTCACGATATTAATTTAAATTTTGGCATACTTTATGGGACCATGCACCCCACATACATATTATTAAAGTTTATCATTCTTAAACAATTGAAAAAAATCATTCATTGCCTTATTTTTAGACTGTTCCACTAATTTTGACATGTTTGTGATTAACTATAGATTTGAAAAAACATCCACTACACAAATATGGATTCAAAAGAAAATTTTGTGAAAACATTAATAGAAACCACAAAATTATCTCAAAAACTCATGAAATTACCTCTATTTGGACCCTGTTCTATGTATTGGTGAATTCAAATCTTTTATTTATGAAATTGTTAGGGGTAACTACAAATTCATCTTATAATTTTTTGTTTTTTTTTTTGGTCTCTTTCTAAAAATTTATGCATTTGAAGACTAAAATAGATGAATTATAGAAATTAATTTTTAAATTTTTATTTTATTTTCTTATTTTCAATTTTTTGTGGAATAGCAAAATTGTAGCCATTAACTATGAAAAATTTCCTTGTATTTGAAAAAATTCTTCTCTATTTCTATATTTCTACAAAAAAATTTGAAAACAACAAAATCATCATTTTCAACTATGAAAACATCATTTAGGGCAGCAAAATTATCCTTTGGAGTTACAAAATCATCATTTGGAGTAACAAAATCATCATTTGGATCTATGAAATTATCATTTGGAGTAGTGAAATAATCATTTGGAGAAGTGAAATCATCATTTTGAGCTATGAAATTATCATTTGGAGAAATGAAAACATCCATTAGAAGTGTGAAATCATGGCACATAACAGCCAAATTATCCAAGAATAGTGAAATCATCTATTATAAGTTTTGTGATTTCTACTTCTCTATGTTTTTCATTTACCTATAATTTTGTAGTTTATACTTGATTGTGTAACTATGAATTCATTCCAGGTAGTAGGATTTTTATAGTTTTAAAGCTAATTTTATAGTTTGCCTTTATTTTCTTGGTCAGGTCAAACTTCTAGCAATTTTTTATAGGTTGTCCCAATCAATGTGAAACCATATTACATCTCAAAAATAACTTCATCACATTTAGTTAGTGTTTAAAAACTTTCCCACATTTTTAATTTGGTGTTTAAAAACATATATTTTATGAATGGTGCTTAAAAACTTGTTCATTTTGTCATTGTTTTGTTTATGCAAGTTTTTATGTTTTTTTGGTTAGTTTTTGGGGTTGAATCATGTGTATGCTCTCCCATTTTTTAGGGTGACTCATATATGCAACTTTTCCTTGTTTTATTGTGATTAAAATCTTCAATAAATGTCATGTATTCTCTCTTTTTGTTCTTAGGGACTTGGATGACTAAAAAATGACCACATTCTTCTTTTATTTTCTTTTTAGCTTACAAGTGAGATTTCATCACCTCCTTGAAAGTTATTTAGGTAGGTTTTGACCTAGGTTTTAATCTCACATCATCATTCTAACCCCATTTATCTAGTGGGGTATAAAAATTGATCATATTATATGTTGGGATAAAGGTTGAGTGGTTACCCTGACTAACCAAAAGGGGTCTTAGGGTATGCAGTGGTCTAGACATTAAACTTCACTAAGAATTACATGGATAAAGTGGTTGTGAAAGGGAAAATACCCTTTCATAACAATATAGATGTTTTGAATCCATTAGCATATATATTATTTTTCCTAAGTGTTTTTAGGCACTTCTACACCATCTAGAAAAGCCAATCAAAATTTGTAGATTAATTGACCCCACTTACCACAGTTTATCCTTCTAATGTCGATTTACCTTTGGAATATAGTTTCATACCACATACAAGTTATTGAGATACAGAGGGGGGATAATCACTCTACCTTTTTTCACTCTTTTTTTATAGTATTAACAAATGGATTCCTCTCAAGAATTGGTATATTGGTAAATGTTTGGTGGAATAATATGCAAACCTTATGTCAGTCATTAAAATAGGTGCATGTGATTTATTGAGTTAAAAAACCATGTCACATAAACAAAATTTGTCCTAAAATACTCTCAAACCAAATTTAAAATCCATTTTTGAGTATTCAATCTAAGGATAATTAGTTTTCACTTGAGTCTTGCCTATCACTTGGGCTTGAGTGTTTTACTCTTTGTGTCTAGGTCATGTCACTTGGATTGGATTTTGATTTTATTTTTGAACCTTAACTAAGTGTGAGTATTGATCCTATGCTTTACACATTATCATCTATTTACACATTTAGGTTTTACATTTTTTGCATTACCATTTGACACTTTGTTATTTCTCCTAATGTTACAACTATCATTTGAAATAGTAACATTTGTCTCACTTGGTACCATTATGCTGCCTATTTTATTTTTTAATTTTGAACTTAGGTTTTATTGTGTTAACATATTCCCTATATTACTTGACCATTTGACTCTATTTTCTATTATGTGATATTAATCTACCCATTTTCTTCTAAAGTTTGAACTTAGGTTTTATTACATTAGCCTATATTCTTAGTTCCTAAACCATTTAACCTTATTCTAATTTGATGATTGAGACCAACCATGATCTCATTATCCTTTTATATGATACCAACACATTTTGTACTTTGGTTTTATTGTGTTATCCTACACTCTAAGTTATAATATTGTTCTACCTTCTTCTAGTGTTATGATTTTGACTGACCAAGGTTAAGCATTCCAAAGACTTTGTTTATTCTCATTTTGTGTCATTACATTGTCCAAGCTGATTCTAAAATTTCCAAGGACCATTTGATAGTGTTTTCAAATTCCAAATTGAACCAAATCCACATTTGAAACATTAGTCAAAGACTAGTTACTATTCCAATGATGAAGAGATACACTCGTAATTGTGTCTCTTATGGCCTTAGTTATGAGGAGGAAAACTTTTATGATGGAGAAAAACATTCAGTCATGTATGAATAAATCCATTGTGGGATCAGACCAACATCAATACAATGACAATCAACTAATTGAATACTAAGATGAAGCTCTCTTAAGAGTGATATAATCAATAACTAGACTCTTTCCCCATATTTTCTAAGAGAACAATTGCATACCCTCGTTCAAATACAAGAACAATTATAGGAACTAGTTATTAAACAAGAACAACCTCACACTCAAGTTCCCAAACCAACCTTCACTTATTATAGTAAAGGTAAGGTTCCATTGGTGGATTCCTCCCAAATGGGTCATATTATTACATATATTATACAATAAACTAATCAATGCTATATAGATCAGATTGTCATTGACTTAATAACTTCTTTGGCTATGACCTCATTTAACAATAATGTGTTTGTAGAGAAAAATCAACTACCTAAAAAACTAAAATAAGACCAAGATGACCCTACCCACAAGGAATATTTTTTATCTCCTCTTGAACAAGTTATGCCAATAAATGCTTCACACCAAGTTCTATTTGATATGCAATACATGTTATTCAACCATCAAGAAACCATTTCTAATCCATGATATGTACCTGATACTTCTCAACAAGTGTCAAATAAATCCCAATAATAATCCATTAATAATCCACCACCTCAACAAGTAGTGGATAATTCACAAAACAAAATACCAACTTATTCTAATTCATGACAAGTTCTAAGTTGCAAACTAGCAATGGAAACATCTTTTTATAAATCAACACTAGGTTCCCCAAAACTAGTATATTCACTATAGATTACAATAATAGATTCCTTGAAATCAACATCAAATAACTATAAATCAACAATAAAACCATCTAAATCAATAATGAGATACCTAATCTTATGCACATCAGAACCAACTACAAACACTTAACCAAGAACATAAACTAAGATAGAGGGTACACATTCCAAAAATCTCCATGCATGGAAGATTCATTCCTACCCTTACTAACCCTGACCAAACCTATCAATCTATGAATAATTAGTAGAAACATATTATTCCATCACAAACCACTATAAATATCCAAGATTGAAATGTAATGAATGAGATAGTCTCAAGGCTTCAAACAAGTAATCAGACAAAAAATTATATGTTTGATGAGATATTCCCATAACCATTGGACATGAACATCCTTAAAGTACCTTTCCCACCTCATTTTTATATACCTAAATTTTATAAATATAACTGGAAGGGTGATCCTTGAGAGTGTATACAAGCCTTCTTTTTTGCATGCCAAGACGTAGCCTACAATAATGTGTATTTGATGTTCTTATTTCCACATAGCTTGGGTGGAAAAGCTGTAGAGTGGATTATCAAATTTACTAAAGGATCATTAATTAATTTCAATGATTTATTAGAAAAAATCATTAATCACTTTTCTTACAACAATGAAAATGAGATGACAATTGTTAATTTATGTAGATCCAAACAAAGAGAAGGAGAAATTTTCACAACCTATCTACAATAGTGGAAAACACTAGCTAGTTGCTTGCAACATAATCTAATAGATAAATATCTAGTTTATATCTTAACATAGAACCTACACCCTGAGGTCACTTATAATTTGAGACTCATTTGTGTTAACACATTCAAATAAATCATTGACATGGTCATATAGATTGAGAACACACTTATTGATAAATGCTTGGTTAAAATTTAATCCCAAGCTCAAATATGACATTAATCCTAAGCACCTATTTAGACCAATACCATTGAGAATATTAATAAATTTAACAAAAATAAAAACATGGTATGTAATGGGGTTGCATAATCATGACATGTACAAATAATTCAAGAAATACCTTTTCAAAATATTCCATTGCATCTACCACTCACACTAAAAAGAGTTCTTCCATGTAGAGGATATGCTAGATGCAAGTCATTCAACAACCTATGGGAGCCTATTGAGTCAATGTTCAAGAAATTAGTTACTATCAACATGATTATTTATCCTATGTTTAAACCATTACCTAAGGATCAGCCTAAACTTGATTGGTATCGTGAAGATGAATTTTGTGATTTTCATCATGTTATTGGCCATGTAGTTTATAGATGTGTGTAACTAAGGCACATTATTGAAAACTTGCTAGAGAATGGAGATATTGAACTAGATAAGATACCTCTTAGCACTAATTAGGATATGGGTATATACAAAGATACCTTTCCAAAGTATAACAACCAACAAAAAAGGAGGAATCAAAACCGAGGTCAAGAGTATAATTAGCAATAGAATTAGGGTCATAATTAAAATTAAAATCTGAACAATAACTTTAATCAAGATCATGCCACTTAAACCAATAAAATCAAGTATAATGTTATGCCATATGATTATAAAAACACCATAGGGAATATCATTAGTAATAATGTCTCTACCATTAAGATCAATCCCCATGTACCATATAATGTTGCTTAAAATTTTGTTCCCTCTATTTTTGAATCACCATCCCCTGATTTAGGTAATTATGAATTAGGTACTAGTACTTCATTCAAACTTGGGTTTTTATGGGTTATCATTCTTGTACCTCCTCATACCTCTAATTAAAAAAATTCCCTCCTAACTCAAAATTACATAGTAACAACTAGATGGCTGAAATTTATCCTCCATGACCCTTGCCCTTCTTCCAACATTGATTTTGAGCCAAATATTGTATCGATTAAGACCAATCCTAAACCAAACATTATATCAATTAAGACAAACCTACTCATCCCATTGTTGAGAATACAGATAATATTAATGAAAAACTAAGTAAAACATCTACAAAAATCTCTATTTTGGATCTCTTACATACATCTAAAGTTTATAGGACCATGCTGAATGATTTCCTTCAATAATCCACTATTTTTTATGACATTAATCCTAAGTAACTCCAAGTACTTATGGGACATTTATCTCTAAGATAGTAGATAACATTAGACCAGTGAGATATGTCATACCTCGGTCCCCTACATAATAATCCCTTGTACATTAAATTCATTAATTCCCATCATAAAATCAAATGGGTTCTTATAGACAATGGCTCTATATTAAACATAACATCATTGAAACTAGTCTAAACAGTGGGGTATAAGAAACAAATATGCAACTAGATACCATCACCATCAAGGCTTATGACAACATATAAAAAAATATGAGAACCATTTTTTTACCAATCATCATTGGTCTTGTTACCCATGATACCCTATGCCATGTCATTAATATAGATCTACCTTATAATCTACTTCTTAGTCACCTTTAGATCCATAAATTATGATCAGTCCCTTCCACCATACATCAATGCATCAAGTTCCCCCATTATGGTCTAGAGGTCACTATTTATAGTATCCATACCAATATCATAAACATTTAGAAGTTGATTATGAAAACTACACCTATTGTCCTAACACTGAATTGGTAGGAAAGAAAGGTAAGGGGATGGTTTCTAAAACTCACAATTCTAATTATATTAACCTTAGTGACCCTAATTTTATTTTGAATGGTTTGTTTCCCACTACTATGTCCACCCATTTCACTATTAAGGAAGATGGTATTTCCATGTATAACATTTATGATGTATTCCACATTGGCAAATTGCCCAAGTATCCTAAATACTATGGGAATCCTAAACCTTCTAAAAATCTTGGTAGGTCTAACATGATTTGTAAAAATAAATCCATGACTGATTTACAAGATTCAATCATATTTTTACCTGATACATCACCCAATCAAGATCAAGCCAGAAACACCAAGGGAGATTGGTTATATGGTGACATATTTGTTAATTATTTTGAGTGACAAACACCTTATACCAAACATAATAATGGATAGCCTAGAATATATAGGAAGAGGATTGAGAGCAAATTCACAAGGAATTATTTAACCTATTTTAGATGCTAAACCTATAGGGAATCAAGGTGTTGGGTTTACACTGCCTAGGGGTGACCCCAATAATTTAGAGAGTGATTATATTTCATCAACTAATAATGAAACTCCAAAAAATTATGTAGTATCCCATTATATTGCTTATGATGAGATAATAAATATGAATTTATTTGATTCCAATGCCATCATGACCATTATAGCCCATTATCCACTTACCCTTGATCATCTTGACCTAGTCGATTACGACTAAAAATATTTTATCATACCATTATATGACTTTTAGAATGATGAATCTATTTTCAATTCTATGGGCATATGAGATGGATTTCTAGTTGGTGATCACAAACAAGGATTTGATTTCTATTTGGAACCTACTTCCTATTTTAGAGAGTAGGCAGACTTTTTGGTCATGATAAAAGTAAAATATTGAGATCCTCAAGTAAAATCCCCTTTGAGGTGCCCTTAGATTAGGTAAAGAATACAGACAAAGACAAGTTCATGAGTGAACCTATTTTAGGTGCTCTTAGATGGAAAATTTCACCTCTCCTTAGGAATCATGGTTTCCACCTATTTAAAGTGTTACCATTGGTTCTTCCATTAGTTATCAAGAACATCATGTTTTTTGGCACCTTGATCAACATTTTCCTAAAGTATTTGCCAACTAGCCATTACCTAACATAGTTGATTCAGAGTCCTCTTATATAGATGAATATTTTGATCAATAGGTAGTTGAAGAGGATCCATTATATTCCTTCCATATTAATCTTGAGGATAACTCAACATTACTGGTTTAAGATACTATAGAGGTCAACATTGGTACATATGATGATCCCAATATTATTTATCTAGGTGCATCCCACACTGATGAGGAGCATAAATTCATTATTACAATTTTAAATTATTTTTTTGATATATTTACATGGTCTTAATTAGACATGCCTAGTCTTGACCCTTCATTGGTAGTACATCAAGTAGTTATCCATCTAGATGCAAAACTAGTCAAACAAAAATTTCAAAAAATGTATTCACAAACAGCCATCTTGGTCAAAAAAGAGTTCAAAAATTTATTGGATGTAGGGTTCAGTCAACCACTCAACTATTTTGAGTGGATCTCTAATATCATCCCAGTCAGTAAAAATCCATAGGGAATTCACCTATATACTAATTTCATAGACATTAATAAGGCATGCCCTAAAGATGATTTCCCTCTACCCAACATTGACATGATATTTGATTCAACAATAAGCTATGAAATGTTGTCCCTCATAGACATAAGACCATTGATGATTTCCCTCTAGTTGATTCATTTGATTTTCTAGATAAATCAATCATGACCCTAGATAAGGTAACTATTGAGTCCAAACATTTGATGCTATAATTTGGCATTTTATTCACATCTCATGGATCTAGAGCCATAATTTTATTAGTCACACTGCAAGGGGATCTTATTCCCAAGGCATTTCATATAGGCTTCCATTATACCAATAACATGGTTGAATATGAAGACCTTATTTGTAGGACTTTATCTTGAAATATAGTGGGATATCAATCAATTTATGGTATATGGATATTCTCAACTAATCATCTATCAAGCCATAGACTAGTACCAAAAAAGAGATGATAAATTTGTACCTTACAAACATATAGTGGACAATCTTAAACAACACTTTTAGTTTCTTTATTTCAATCAAATACCATGATCCAATAACTAAGTATCAAATGTCAAGGCTATCATTTGGATCATGATACAAGTTGCCAACGATGCCAAAGAGCATCAGTTCCTCATTGAGAATAATTTTTATCCAACTCATATACTAAAAATTTTAGAGAGAATATGTAATATTATTGGTCCCAATCCCCCTTGGTACCAAAACCTATATACTTATCTCCAAGATCAAACCTTTATGTTGAACCTTTCAAAGAACCAAACAAAACTACCATACTTAGAAACATGCTCTATTGTAAAGGTTATGATGGAACACTTCTTTGTTGTTTATCTTTAGGAGAATCTATGTTAGTGATTAAATATATACATGAAGGAATTTATGGGGCCCACATCAACATCATGGTGTTGGCTAAGAAACTCCTCCGAATAGGATATTATTGTCCCAAAATAGAGGTATATGCATGTAACTATGTTAAGAAATACTTTGCTTGTTAGAAACATAGCCATTTGATACATGTACCTTCACTACCACTCTAGATAATTACTATTCCATGGTTGTTTTCAATTTGGGGACTCGATCTTGTTGATAAAATAAACCCTAATTCTTTTGATGTCCACAATCACATCCTCACTGCTATAAAGTATTTCACTAAGCAGATAAAGGCCATACCCCTCACTTATATAACCAACAAGAAGATAACCAAGTTCATTTACTTTCATATTATATGTTGTTATGGCATTCCCTCCAAAATCATCTCTGATAATGGTGTTTATTTTAATAACAAGGATGTCAAATCCTTCTATACCCAATTTAATATCAACCATAAATGTTCCACATAATATAACATGTAAGGCAATGGTCAAGCTAAGGTAACTAAAAAGACCATTATTATAATTTTAAAGAATATTTTCAATTTTTTTATCCATGATTGGCACTTGAATATGTTCCATTCCCTATGGGCTTATCGAACTAGTCACTGAACCCCTATAGGAGCTACATTATACTCATTAATCTTTGGTTCAGAGGCCATTATTCCCATTGAGATCAATTTTTCATCTTTCTCTATCTTGGTATAGGATATTATTGATCATGAAGAATATAGAGTTTCTAAATTGTAAGAGTTGGAGCTTCTAGATGAAAAACATTAGGTTACGTTAGACCATTTGCAATATTATCATAATAAGCTATGTTGTATATGTAGCAAATGCATTCTCCCTAGAGAATTTGAATTTTGTGACTTGGTCTTGAAATAAAATCATAAAACACCAATGTTAAGTGTAAAAATAAAGGCGAATTTGAAGACAATTGGTTGGGTCCATTTGTGGTCATTGTAAATTATGGTTTTGGAGCATACAAGCTAGATACTCCAGATGGATAAGAGCTCAAGGAACCCATGAACATATTTCACCTCAAGCATTTCCATGCTTGACTTTTATTTTGTTTCATTATTTATGAGAGCCCTTGATTTGAGAGTACCAATTGAATATTATTACCTAGATCATTCTTATTATTTTACTACCTAGACCATTTATACGCACCTTCTTGGACCATTCTATTGTTACCTTGATCATTCTAATTCTATTAGAACAAGAATTTTATTTCCCCTAGACTATTCCTACTTTATGTTACCTATGTATATGGCCCATTTTAATCCTATTACCACTCATGGTATTGATTATGAACCATCAAGTATGCAAACATTTTTAGTGAATATTTCAAAGGTTGTTCTAAGTGAGCATAATCAACATCAAGATTAGCATTAGTAACTTATTTTCTAGGGTAGTATATCAGGGCATGTCAACTTATGGTTTCACCTATTTGATCGTTCCTTGAGACCTTTTATAATTTATTCTCTTATTATTTCCCCGTTATATTCCAATTCATTCCTATTTGTTATGGCATGGTATTCCCCTTGGCCTTAGATTATGTTGTTAGCTCATAGAGGAACATAGTTGTAGTTGGTTTCATTATCATTTAGACCCCCACTTAAGGATATTTATCCTTGGCTTGAGGTTTCATGTACCTTTGTCTATATTATCTTCTTTTTATTATTCCAAAAAACCTAAAAACATTAGAAATCACTAGAAAAAATACCAAAAACATTCTTATTTAGCAAATATGGGCTTAAAATATCCATGAAATTTATAAAATCATGTCATCTTCTGGGTGGGATTCCCCTTTATTTAGTTCATCATTGACATTCTTTCATTACACTCTCATTTCTAAGACAACTACATTGGCTTGAGGTCCACACAAATTATGTAGGCAATATTTATATACATGTGGCATCTCGAGTCAGTTCAACCACTCTTATTTTCATGTTATTGTACCTTGCTACTTTATGTTCTCATCATTTTGTGAGTAATTCTGGACCTATACACTCTCACCTTTTTGTGATCCCATTCCTATTTTTCTCTATTAATAATTACTTCTCTACTTATCATAACATTTCTTCTATCTCAATTTCTAAGAAAATTACATCAGCCTAAGGTCTACTTGGACTATGTAGGTAGTTCCCATTTACCAAGAGCACTTGGTGGCAACTTGGCTACCCCTTCTTTATTCTTCAATTCCCCCTACTTTAGTAGCCTATTCATAATCCAAGCGTAACACCTTATTCATTACAAATACACAATTGTTGATTGCTTACATTGAGTTATTTATCTTAATTGCATTGTGCTATATATGTTTTAATTATTGGTTTATTTACTTATTTGTTTTGAGTGTCTTATTTGAATAATTTTTGAAAACCACTTGTGTCTTATGTTACCTTGGGCTTGACTTGTTTACTTTTGTATCTAGATTATTGCATTGCTTGTTTATGTTTTATATATTCTTGTTTTTACTGAATTCCTAAAATTAATATCTTGTTCTTAAGTTGGTTATGTTTTTTATTTAATTTTGGTTCTTTATTTTTTATTTTCTATTTAAACGTAAGTGTTTTCAACTTAGGTTTTGGTATTTATATCATTATTTTGTGTTGTAAATATTCAATTTTGAATTGGTTCATTCACAATTTGAAATCTAATGTTATTATAAGTTATTCATACTTATGATGCATAATTTTTTTTGCCACATTAAACACCAAGTGTTCCAATCTTACAAACAATGTGGCACCAAAAATATATCTCTAAAAGCACCATCCTACATATCTGCTACCTAATAAGGATATCATCCTCCAATCATTATCCAGACATTAGAAATAAACATTACTCTCTTTATTGCTTTAAGATGTTCATTTCTTGGATTCTTCATCAATTCATGCTATACCTATTTATTTACCCAACATATATGGCTACTTATATGTTGATTTATGACATGCATCTCCTAAATTAATCTCTAACATCTAGTCATATATCAATCAAAAATAGGAATAAATCAACAATCCAATGTTATTTAAGGAAGTGTATATCCTACCGTTAGCATACATTATCATATCATAACAACAAGTGCAAATGATAAATATGGAAGATAACAAAATCTTGGAAAATAAAAACACATCCATCTCCATATTCTGAGCCAATCTCCCCCATGGACTTATTGTTACTCTGGTTCTTCAAGGGAGGCTCATTTTAACCTTGTTTATCCATTTTTGAGCCATTTTCTTATAATTATTTCATTTTTTATCATTTTTCCTTAATTATGTGTTTTTTCTTTTGATCGAGGGCCAAATTGTCAAAATTAAATTTTTTCATCCTCCCCTCAAGGGGAATTATGGTCCACCCAAATACCATTTGAGGCATTTTTTGACCCCTATTTTTATACAGCTCATGAAGAATATTATACAAAATAGGGGAAATAATATTTTATTCTAATTATGATCATTATAAGCGACCTTTTTATCCTTTAAAAATTTGTTGCCTCAACCAAATGTCTCACCATGCCTTCTAAAATAGGGGAAGGATGTAAAAATCCAATTTCAATCATTGTCATGATAAAATTAAAAGTCTAAATGAATTTATTTAATAACACACAAACTAGACCAAAATCATCAAAATACTCTAATTTAGCCACACATGTCATGTGCATGTGCTGATTCATCTCCAAGTATCCTTGATTGGGTAAATACATTTTATAAAATCATTATCTTTTCCTAATTCACATTGACTCAAATTGAGACCAAGCAAAATGACATTTTGGACCACTAAAATCCTCTAATTCATCCACACACATCATGTGCATATGTTGATTTGCATTTATACTACTCTAATTGGGGTATTACCTTGTGCACAATTGACACCTTCCTCTAATTCAACTCCAATCAAAATTTCAACTAAAAAAATTGATATTTTTAACCATTCTAATTAAATAAGCAACCAATTTCCTAAGAATTAAAAAAATACTAAGTAAAATCATTAAGAAAAGCAAATTAGATTAAGAGCTTAAGTGAGAAATCCAAGAAAACTTAATGAATATATATTATTGGAAATTCATAATTCAAAATATTTGGGTCATGACATCACCCATAGCATCATCATGGGGTTGGAATCCATTAAGCATTAATGGAGATAAATTTAAGATTAAGGATACCCATGCCTTATTAATGCTCCATTCTTCAAAATATTAATTTCCACATTTATTTCTTACACCTCTAAATTTGAATGGATTTGTGACCCCCCCATCTTGATCTTGAGATGGAGGGCCATAAATCAATTTATTCATTTTGGAAAACTATAAATACATGGACCATGACCATAACCATTAAGCTCTTTTAGATGTAGAAAATCTATGCAAAAATATCTCTAGAGAGCTTCACTCATCCATCCAAATTGATCAAATCAAGAGCTAAATCCATTGCTGTAAGGAGAGATGTATGGATATGTTTGTGTTATCACATTGACAAAGACTTGAAGCACCAAATATGGGCACAATCATGATAATGGATTGATCTTGGAGGAGGGCCACTTGGGGAAAGCATTATCCATGTTTTCTTTTCTAAGTTTCTTGACTCCATTGATCCATGCCCCTCGAGGGAGTAGTCCTAAAATTCTATTTATTTATGAGTTATCATTTTTTATATGTCTTAAATGCATGAATTAACTTTTTTCATAATCTTAATCTATATTTTGGCATGTTTGGTGGGACTATGCACCCCATATACATCTTAGGATTATTAGTTTATGTAAAGGACCTGAGTCCTGTAGTAATATATGAACACTCAAAAGGAACAAGTGAAACATGTATGTATGATAAAATAGACTATACTAACAAATATATCATAAGTATTATCTAAAAAATAGAAGGAATGTAAACATGGAAATGCATACAATCTAAAATTTGTATTTTATGAATAATCTTTGAATGTTTTTATATTTTTGAACATAATATATTATTTTTATATTTTAAGAGTATAATATATATACAAGAAACATGAAAAATGAAATTATATACCAAGAAAAAGATAAAGGAAACTATATATAATTAATATTATAAGTAAATAAGATTATGTATAAATGAAATGTAATGACTCTAAAGATCTAGAAACACATCCATAGGATGTGGATAGTCAAATGGTGGATCTAGTGGGAGGTCATCCAATGTTGGATACTGAATCTACCCAAAATCAAATAAATAGTCATCATTGTGATCATCATACCATTATATCTACATAATTATAGCGCTATCCTTGGAATCAATATGGATTATGTGTATTCATGTAGAATGTTGCTCTACTATGTAAGAAGACTTTTGCATGGTCCCAAGGTAGCCCACAACTGGCCATTACATTTATTTATGAAATATATGATTTTCATCTAGGCCCTCATGTAAAATGTGAATTGTGTGTCCCTCATAACTGAAATAAAAATATATGTCTACCTGATCAACTATGATATCCATTTCTTGTAACCATGTACTTTCAAGTGTAACCTATATATGATTGCTTATGCTCATGATAAAAATTAGTTTTTTGACCACCTTAGAGCCACATGAAATTGGTATCGTGATATGTTCTAAAGAGTTATAAAATTGTACAGCATGTTGTAGATCCATCTCCTAGTGCCCTATATGTTGTAATAATACCAAAGTGCAAGTGTTGGGAATAGAATCCTCGTCTATAGCAACATTAGGAATGTATTAGTTGTTGATGAAAGCTTTGATAGTCATGGATCATTCTTTGAACATCAAGGTCAGTGATTTTTTATTTTGGTTTAAGTGAAAGTGGAGGTGGAGGTTGTGTAATTTGCATAGTTCCCTTAGCTTTCAATTTATTTGGTTTATATTATAATATTGAGAATGTATTTATATCATGTCTGATAATCCTTTGAAAGATATAAAAGGGTATATCATCCTAATATGAAAATCTACTAATGGATTTGTGGAAAATGATGGGGAATGATATCAATACTCTATCAAGTAATATCTATAAAGTCAACTATGGTATGTCCTATGTATTGTATGCCTGAATCCAGATAACTAGGTCAATATCTATAGATGTAATCATATGTGCTAAGTATATATAATAATTTGTCTCTAACTACAAGTGAGTGTCCAAGCATATATCTAAGTTCCTTAGAATAATCTATATACTCTTTAGGGCCTACTGGTGTGAAGATCAATCTACATAAATAATCATGAATGTTCATAGGTCTTATATTATCCTTTGTGGTGGTCTAAGAATTTGTATCTAATTTTTTGATTTATATTTACTCTAAGTTAACAAGTAATGGTAATTGTGTTATTAAGATATCATCATTTGTTGTGGGTAGGGGGAACTATGCTAAAATTAGGTCATTCTCCATCATGGGTGATGGTAAATCTATTGTAGGAGGATATGGAATGAGTGTAGGAATAATGGTACTAGATTTCCTAACCTTATATGCATGCATCTATTCTATAGTAATCATATGATGTGGGGAATATCTGAAAATATGAGATGTCCCATCTAAATAAATACTTAGGGTAGTAAGCTCAGTGACTCTAAAATATCTAAATGGTTGATTATCAACAAGACAATTGTATATATATCCATCATGCAATAAGCTGACACATCTGTGTAAGGTAGAGGGTATTACCTCCATGATATCTAGCCAAGGTATCCCAAGTAATAAATTGTAATGTAAATGATTAGACATCACCTAAAACTATGTGGATAGGGTCTTCGGATCGACTATGATATCCAAACTAATATAAGCCTATGCCTATTGGAGAATGTCATCAAAACCTTGAATGTTCTTATATGTCTTTTTAATGAATGTTATTTTAACCCCAATATTATGTAATAATGTGAGGTTTCATGTGTTAATAATTAAACCATTATCAATTATAACTTGTTTAATAGCATTGTTTTAAATTTGTGCCTAAATGAAAAGTGCTAGATTTTGATTGATACCTGTTTATGAGGGCTAATCCTCATTTCTAAGAGATAGAACATCCTCAATGTCTTTTATATTTTTCATGACAAATGTGAAATAGGTTGGATCTATATCATGATGAAAAAACATGTGATTTAATGTTTGAAAAAGAATGTCTTTGAAGATGGTTTCCTATTGAAGTAATTCCAATATAGAGATATTGTTTGGTGTATTTATCAATTGATCAACAATAAAGTATGCTATGTGTCAATCCCTAAGTCCCATTATATTATGTTAGTGATGAATAAGGATTATGAGATTACATTTTGTTCTTATATAGGCTAAAGAGGCATATAATTTCATCTAGTAACAGCTCAAATTATGGGATATACTATTTTCCAAGGGAAAGTAGTAGAGGTAGATGTGAGTGAAGGTATTTAATGGGCCTAGGTGGAGGAGTAACAAAAGGAGTCATCTTAGCCCTTCTTTATTGAGTAGTAGCCAAAAGTAACCTAAAATTATCGATAGATGGGGGACCCACAATGAGGTGGACCAATGTATGAAATAAATTGAGTTCTAACATGATCCATGAGAGGAGTGACATATACATGCATTTTTATACAAATGATAGGTAATAGGAATGTAAGACAAAACACAATAATTTGTACCAAAAATTAGAAAATGGATTCCTTCATTATGATCACGATGAAGACTAAAAACTAAGAAAATTCTTAAAATAAGAAGGGAAACCCTAATGGAACATTAGGGTTTTGAGAAATATGTTTGAATTAAATTAGGTTCACCAAATGATTTAACTATTTTGGGAATTAATGTAATGTAAAATCCTAAGTAAATGAAAAGCTAAGTATATAAATCAAGGACTAAATATATAAATATCAAAATACACTCATTTTTATAATAATTAATTTGTTTTCATAGCCTATAAATGGAAATGAATTATAATATATGTACTTAGATTAAAAATTGACTGAGATAAGAAAGTGGTAGGATAGAAATTGGCATAGGAACAATGTAAGGTGTCTTCAATAGGAAAAAGGTGTCAAATTCCTCTTCAAATAATAGCATAGTCCCTATGCCAATAATACACTATACTAGTGTCTTTTTATACCATGTTAATGACATTAAACAGATAAATTAGTGAGTTTTTAGGAGGATGTTTGCCTTGTTATGAGAATCATGTGTTTGTATGACCAAGCCTTGAATCATTATTTATTCTTTGCTTTTGACTGATATCGATGTGAGACACTAATCCTTCATAATTTATAGATTTTTTAGAAACATAGTAGAAGTAGAGTGGCATTATTAGGGTAGGTTGGACATGACCTCAACACTCCATGTGCTAATAATTTCTCTACATACCAATACCTTGAAATGGGATCAAGCCCAATTTAGTTCTCCCAAATTAAGTGTTGGTATAAGTGCAAGTGAATGCTAGTATGAATGCTGGTTTGAATGCTTTGAGTGTGTATTGATATTATAAACCAAAGTAATTTGAACTTTATATTGTTGTTTATAGGTGTATGTAGAATTAGGGCATAACAGGGATCAATGTCCTTGATTTGCACAATAATTTTTGAATTTGTTCATGATAATTGCATGTATTTTCCATCTCATGGATAAATGAATGAGAGTGGTATTTATATAGTGTTTTGTTTCTTTTCAAGACATGAAATGAGTCTAGGATAAGCCTAAAATACTTTGGGAAGTGGAAATCTATTTGTTAGGGGTAAGTAATCCAAAGGGTCAATAGTTTTTCCCCTTTATCGATATCATAGTGTGATATCAAAAAAAGGGCTTCGATATTGTCTAGGTGGTTGGAATAAGTGAAAAAGAGTCCTAAATACCTATATGATTACTCAATGCTACTTTTAATAGATTTGGGTATGGGTTAGATGTGCATAAAATTTGTAAAAGGATAAAAAGAGGACTTAAGATAGGTCTAGGGATAAATTAAGGATAGGGTGGTCTTAAGTGACACTCATTGTATTAAAATGACATTTTAGATGACTACACCAAGAATGAAATATTCATATTTATCAATTTTATTGGTGCATACAAATATTAATAAAAAAGGGAATTAATAAAACTTGAGGAGTATTGAATATAATTAATGTTCTATCCCATGTGAAACATGTAATCCAATCAAAATATATGATCCAAATATAATTTTCAATTCTATAAGATGAGAAAATGTCTCAAAATTTGGTAATGATTGACATTATATATTGGAATGGAGCAAAAACTAACTCATTTATGATAAATTTTCATTTAATATATTTTTGTGAAATGAAATTTAAATTTAACTCAATAAGAAGCATTACCTATTTTTCTATGAATCTTAAAACTTGTGGTTTTGACATAAGATATCAAAGTGTATCCACTTTAGTAATAATATGAGTCTCATTGTGATGTAGATAATGTTACAATTTTTATGTAGAAAAAAATAAGTGATAATCACAACTTTTAAATGGTAGTTTAGTTTTTATCATAAATAAGAAGTGTGTGATTCATATAATATATGTCACATTTATGATCAATATTATCATAGTGTGAAATAAAAGCACCCAAATAATGATCTATATATATAATAAAAGATGTTTATCTAGAATGTGAGGCATAAGGACTAGTGGGTTTAGAAGATATTCCTTAAGTGCATCAAAACTATGTTGATAGAATGTAAATTGTCTAAATTTTCATAAATTTGCTAAGAACATAAAATAAACTAATATCAAATATGAAAACACACACCTAGAACCTCATGATCTCAACAAAATATAATAAGATTAAAATGCTTTAAAGATTCAAACAAATGTAATGCAAACCTTCATTGTAGCTTGCATTTATTGGTATGAGGCTTGGGCGTAGCTTTTAATGGTCTTTATCAATGTCAAATGTAGTTAGACACCTCAATAAAATTTATGGACCATGTTTATTTGAGCAAGGAATATAATATTAATGCACAAAGAGACTTTATGATTTGACAACACTTCATTTACTGAATTGAGCATGTTCAATTGTATTTCAAAGAGGTGTATTTTTAACAAATCTAGATAAAAAAGACCCTTCATCTTGAAATTAAGATTAATGGTTACAAAAGAGTCCTCAAGAGTTCACATAGATCAATGATGTGATCCCTTCATCTCAATCAATATTAAGGGTGGAGGATTATCTTTGAAAATATCAAATGAGAATCAATATAATCCCTTCATCTTATTTCCAATATGAAGGGTTGGGGATTCTCCTTAGAATATCTCTGTGAGAGTGCATTTAAACCCTTCAACTTATTTCCAAGATGAAGGGAGTAGAATCATTGATCCAAAACTTGAAATTCTTGGTTAAATAATATTTCAAGAACACACAAATAAATAATGTTATCTCTGAGAAGAGATGTTTTATTACTCAAAATTGTAGATACAACATATGCCTATCTCTAGGAAGAGATGTCTATTTTCCCTCTCAAGATACATATATATTTATGCCTATTTTTGAAGGCAAGAGGAGGATTTGGAAGGTCACAAATATTGAGAGAGATGAAATGGTTCAACTTCCATGAATAACAACATAATATTTGAGAAATTACTATTTTTAGAAACTTACTATTTTTTAGACTACACTACTAAAATTAAAATTTAGGGAACTTACATTTGGTTTTTTAAGGTCAAAACCTACTAAGAAAATATTGGTTCCATCTCATAGTTTTTCCATCATTCTTATGTTTCCAATGGTTCAAATGGGGAGTCAAATGGACCTATGGTGCAAAAGTTATGGCTCCCAAAAGTTCTACCACCAATTGGGGCTAGGACCGTCACCTAAATTATTACCTAAAGTGTTGCCTAGATCATTTCCTGAAGTGTTATCTAGATCATTCCTCTCTCCTTGAGAATTAATTGTCCCCATTGCATCAAGATTCATCATCAAGTGTGGCAGTTGTGGCTTGATCTAATTCTCTATGAGCCACTCACCTTAGTGGCTAATCTTGCGTCTCTTAACCACTAGATAAAGTGGATTAGAGCTACCTCTCTTTTTTTAATCCAAGTATCCACAATATGATCCTCTTCCACTAGATAAAAACTTTGTGGATCAAGATCACCAATCTCCATTTGTTCTTCTATGACTAAAATGTTTAATAGAGGTGGATGATATGGAATGGCTACATCATTTGGTGTCTTGGATTGGAACTTGATGCATAAGTGGAATGGACTATTATTTATGGAGCTATGTAGAGATTTATTGTTTACAATTTCTATTTGACCATCAATTTATGGATGGAAGGTCATGAAATTCCTTAGATTTTAATTTATTTACTTCTGATGTTGTGTTGATTATGTAGTTAGGGCTATAACATCAACCCTTTTGGATTTTTGTGGCTTTACCACAATGAGAATGAATTTATTGACACTAATCAAGGAGATATATGTGGAAGGTGGTACCTTGGGTACCTTTTAACATCACATTACAAGAGTGAGGGTGATCCTTTGGGTTCTTGATTCATAGATGCCATGTCTATCATACATGAATGGATGACCAAGGAGTACATCACAAACATCTAAATTGAACACATCATACAAGACTTCATCTTGGAAAGGTTTTATTACATATGAAAGAAGACACTAGTGGGTAACATGGAGGTTTCTCCTTGGACTCAACCATCCAATACTATATGGCTTTGGGTAAGGCTTCATGGATAGATTTAGACTTTTCACAATATTTGCAGAGCTTCAATTTTTTTGACTCCCACTATCAAGAATGAAATGTAGAGGATTACCTTTCACCCATAATTTAGAGTGAAACAACCCTTCATTATCATTGAAACTTTCCTCATGGGTCTATGATGAAGCAATGATGTCATTGGGCTTAACATCTATAATATGTTCTTCATCTTCTTTGACTACAGGGTATGTATGAGGTAGAGCAATAGATGTTGAGGATTGTGAATAGGTTAGTAGGGACTTGATGGCTTGGCATTCCTCTTTATATTGAGTTATACATTTGTGTTAATCATACCATTTCCCTATCTTTCCCTTCTGGGGTTGCTTATCTTGGAATCCCTTTTTCCATTTTGAAGGTTGACTCTTTGTATTCTTTCTTTCATATTTCTGCTCAATCTCCATTGTGAACTTGTATGCTTCACCAAGGGTTTCCAAATTGAATAGTTCCAATTCACCCTATATTTACCATTTTAGTACACCATAGTATTTGAAAACCTTATGTTTCTCACTTTCTTGGATGCCTAATCTCACAGATAGGGAATAAAAATGTCAGTGTAATCTTGAATAGACTATTCATTACCTTGGCGAAGTTGTTACCACTATATATACAAATCATCATATGCTCTAATGGGGTAGTATTCTTCCTTTACATCTTGTATGAAATCATTCTAGGTAGGTTCTACCTCAAGGCCAATATCATCCATACTGAACCTCTTCTTGTACACTTCCCACCAATTTTTGACATGCAATGATGCTTTCAAAAGAGAAAAAGTGATCTTCTCTTCATCAATGAATTTATTTATAGAAAATAGGAAGACAATTGATCCAACCAATTTTATACTACATCAGCATTGATTTTTCCTTCAAATGTAGGGATGTCAAAATTCACCTAAACCTTGAAGGGTGTTGGGGCACTAAAAGGATGTCGGGGTGCAGATGAAGAGACATGATTTTCCATCAAGATTTTTTGGAGAATTTTGGTGAATTTGTGTAGCATCTACACTTTTTTATATTAGATGGCTTCATTCACCATTTCCTTGAAAGGATTGGATGTCTTGGTGTTGTCTACCATTTGAGGTCATTTAGAGAAAATAGGTGGATAGTCTATTGGATTTTGTATTTTCCACCCAAGCTTCCTATAGTCTAACATTGTCCTCAAGATCATACACTCTTAAGACAAACCACTCTGATACCACTAATCCAAAACTTGAAAGTCTTGGTTGAATAATATTTCAATAACATAAATAAATAATGTTGTCTCTGAGAAGAGATGTTTTATTGCTCAAAATTGTAGATATAACATATGCCTATCTCTGAGAAGAGATGTCTATTTTCCCTCTTAGGATACATATCTATTTATACCTATTTTTTTACGATAGGAGGAGGATTTGGAAGGTCATCAATCTTGAGGGACATGAAATGGTTTGACTTCCATGAATTAAAATAACACAAAATTTAAGAAATTACTATTTTTAGAAACTTACTATTTTTAGACTACACTACTAAAATTAAAATTTGGGGAAATTTCATTTGTTTTTTAAGGTTCAAAATCAACCAATCAGATACAAGTTCCATCTCATAGTTTTCCCCTCATTCTTATCTTTACAATGGCTTAAACAGGGACTGAATCAGATCTATGGTGCAAAAGTTATGGCGCATGGAGGTTATACCACCAATTAGGGTAGGACCGTCACCTAAAGTGTTTCCTAGATCATTGCCTAAAGTGTTATCTAAATCATTCCTCTCTTCTTTAGAATCAATGGTACCCATTTCATCAAGTTTGGTATTTGTGGTTTGATCTGATTCTTTGTGAGCCACTCACCTTGGTGGCTAATCTTGCCTCTCTTGACCACTAGATAAAGTGGAATATAGCACCCTATTATTGTTTTTATCTAGGTATACATAATTTGATCCTCTTCCACTAAAGTAAAAATCTAAAAATCAATCTCACCAATCTCTATTTGTTTTGTTATGACTAAAGTGTTTGATATAGGTGGATGATATGGAATGGCTACATCATTTAGTGTCATGGGTTAGAACCTAATGCATACTTGGAATGGAATATGCTTTGTGGAAATATGAAGAGCTTGATTGTTTACCATTTCTATCTAACCATCAATATGTGGATGGAAGGATGTGAACTTCCTCAGCTTGGTATCCATTTACTTATATTGTTGTGTTGATTGTGTAGTCAGGGCTGCAACATCAACCCTTTCATCTTTTTGTGGCTTGACCACCATGAGAATGAATATCTTGGAACTAATAAAGGAGACAAATGTGGAATGTAGTACCTTAGGTACCCTATAACATCACATTCCAAGAGTGAGGGTGATCTTTTGGGTTCTTGATTCATATATTCCATGTCTATCATTCATGAATGGCTAACCAAGGAGTACATCGTAAACATCTATATTGACCACATCACATAAGACCTCATCTTAGAAAGGTTTTATTGCATATGAAAGAAGACATTGGTGGGTGACACATAAGTTTCTCCCTGGACTCAACCATCCAATACTATATGGCTTTGGGTGAGGCTTCATGGATAGATTTAGACTTTTCATAAAATTTGCAAAGATTAAATTATTTTGACTCCCACTATCAAGAATGAAAATCTTGGAATTACCTTTTCCATTTTGAAGGCTGACTCTTCATATTCTTTCTTTCATGTTTTTACTCAATCTTCACCATGAACTTGTATGCTTCACCGAGGGTTTCCAAATTGAAGAGTTCCATTTCCCCTTATATGTACCATTATAGTCCACCACAATATTTGATAGCCTTGTGTTTCTTACTTTCTTGGATGCCCAATCTCACTGATAGGGAATGAAAAATGTTAGTGTAATTTTGAATAGACTGTTCCTTACCTTGGTAAATTTTTTACTACTATATATACAAATCATCATATGCTCTAATGGGGCAGTATTCTTCCTTTACAGATTTTATAAAATCATTCTAGGTAGGTTCTAACTCAAGGTCAATATCATCCATACTGAACCTCTTCTTGTACACTTCCCACCAATTTTTGATAGGCAATGATGCTTTCAAAAGATTAAAAGTGATCTTCTCTTCATCTGTGAATTTATTTACAAAATAATAGGTAGACAATTGATCCAACCAATTTTCTACTACATCAGCATTGATTTTTCCTTCAAATGTAGGGATATCAAAATTCACCTGAACCTTGAAGGGTGTTGGGGAATTAAAAGGATGTGGGGGTACAAAGGAGGAGCCAAAATTTCCCATCAAGATTTATTGAAGAATTTGGGTGAATTGTTATAGCATCTAGGCTTGCTGATAATGGAGGGCATCATTCACCATTTCCTTGAAAGGATCATATGTCTTAGTGTTTTCCACCATTTGAGGTCATTTAGAGTGAATAGGTGGATAGTCTACTGGATATTGTATTTTCCACCCAAGCTTCTTGTAGTCTGACCTCATCCTCAGGATCATACACTCTTAAGACAAACTACTCTGATACCACTGATCTAAAACTCAAAAGTCTTGGTTGAAGAATATTTAAAAAACACACAAATAAATAATGCTATCTTTGAGAAGAGATGTTTTATTTCTCAAAATTGTAGATACAACATATGCCTATCTCTGGGAAGAGATGTCTATTTTCCCTCTCAAGATACATATCTATTTATACCTATTTTTGAAGGTAGGAGGATGTGGAAGGTCACAAATCTCAAGGGAAATGAAATGGTTTGACTTCCATGAATTACAACACAAAATTTAAGAAATTATTATTTTTAGAAACTTACTATTTTTAGACTACACTACTAAAATTGAAATTTGGGGCACTTCCATTTGGTTTTTAGAGGTTAAAACCCACTAATAAAAGATTTAATCCATCTCATTGTGTTCCTCTCATTCCTATCTTTCTAATGGTTCAAACGGGAAGTCAAATGGAGCTATGGTGCAAAAGTTATGGCTCTTAGAAGTTCTGCCACCAATTAGGGTAGGACCATCACCCGAATTGTCACCTAAAGTTTTTCGTAGATCATTGCCTGAAGTGTTGTCCATATCAATCATTCCAAAGAAAGTACATGGATCAACCATGTGGGTCCTTCATCTTATTTCAAAGATGAAGGGTGAAGAATAATCTTGTACATTAATTCATTTATTAATTTAATTAGCTCACAAAAGAATATTCCATAAGATATTAGTGTCCCCAAAATTTCACACTTAGAAATTTTGGGTTACCTTTTTTAAAAATTTTCCTTTTGTCTTTTGTGAGTTAGTTGTTCTTATCAAAACTAGTCCCCTAAATAAAGTCTTAGTATTTAGTAGTTTTTGTTTTGTTTGCTTCCTTTTCCCAGTTGGTTCAAAATTGCTCCATAAGGTTGAAAACATCTACCAAAGACCATCACTAAAAAACCCATTTATTTATCTTCCCCAAAAAATAAGGAAGCTAAGTGTTTGGGTTCATTTTTAATACAACTCAGGTTCTCCAAGCTACTTAGCTTATTAAAAAGAAGTAAAGTAGTCTCACAATTCTAAGTTGTTCTATCTAGTTCAAACTAAAATTGTTAAATAAATTTACTTCACATCAAAAGCTAAGTAGTCTCAAAAAGCCATCAGACACTAATTAAATAAAACCAGAGTTCTGGGATAGCTTTACTTGGAGTTTTGGGACAACTTTACTTACCTAGAGTTATAGGATAACTTTACTTACCACAACTTTTGAGACAACTTTACTTACCCAGAGTTCCAAGACAATTTACTTACCTAAAGTTCAAGGATAAATTTACTTACCTAGAGTTTTGGGATAGATCTACTTACCTAGAGTTCTAAGACAACTTTACTTACCCAGAGTTCTAAGATAACTTAACTTACCCAAAGTTTCAAGATAACTTTACTTACCCAAAG
Source organism: Torreya grandis (assembly GCA_037957365.1). NCBI lineage: Eukaryota > Viridiplantae > Streptophyta > Pinopsida > Cupressales > Taxaceae > Torreya > Torreya grandis. Next base: position 89,708 of record JARHVA010000856.1, on the reverse strand, counting down.
TTCCAAGATAGATTTACTTACCTAAAGTTCTGGGAAACTTTACTTACCCAGGGGTTTCAACACTAAAGACTTAAGGAATATCTATACCTTCTTGAGATTGCGATACCCTATTACTTTCAATGAGTTTTTTAGAGTTTACTAGAACTTAATATCAAGAAGGTGAAAGGTTATTGTAAGAAGTTAGAAAGGGAGATGTTGAGATGCAAAATAGGAAGGCAACCAGTTACAAAATCAAATGATGTAGATATCTAAATATAGATAGAAGTATGAAAATGAAGTTCATGAACTGGAATGATTTAAATAATTCTTTTACTTCTTCTATTTTCTTTTTGTAATTTGTAATATATTTAAGTAATTAAGTTGTTCTAAAATTGTAAAGACTCAAGTAACTTGGCTAAATACCATTACTTGAAGTCATTCTATAAAATCAAATTACGTAAGCTAGCTTTGCACTAAATGTAAGGAGTTTTTATTTGATCAAAATAAGGAGACCAAAAAGTGGTACATGTCACCAGTCATTGCATTCCATAGGAGATAAATTACAAGAAGATGCCTCTCAATGGTTTTGAGTTTTCAACACAACACATGGGAATTGAAGGAGTGGTCTCCTATTTGATTTTGGCATCTATTTTTGTATAAATATAAGCCCAATCTTGTGTGCCTAGGGGATGATAATTTTTGCAGAGCAATTGTAACTGAAGCAAGAGAATTGAAGTTATCTAAAACTTTATTGTTGGATTTCTGAGTTTTTCTTTTGTATGAAATTGGTTCAAAGTGAATGAGAAATAAGTTGTTTTCTATAAAAATTTGAATCTCTAGATATCATTTGGTGGATTTATGAAGATTAAAATGGTAAAGTTTGTGTTATCATTAAATCTGAATATGAATTCTAATCTTTCTTAGTCATTTGTTTAAAATATTATCATCTTTTGAATGTTTATTTACTTATATGTATTCAATAAGCTTTGTAAAAATACTTATTAAGGAGTACATCTTTTTTCTTATATATTCTTGTCTCTTCACATTCTATTTCTCATAATTTATTTACACATTCTCTGAAACAACTGCGTACTTGTTACAAAATCAATTTGCTATGGTTCATGAGCTCTGTGATTAAAGTAATACTCAAAATTCTAGAAATAGCTTGTATAAATTATGAATAAATAAAAGTAAATAGACATAAGTATATAGCAGATTCATTATTAAAGGGAGGGGATGTAATCCCATGATTGCCTAGGTACTTTTGATAGCTTGCAAAATATCTAGCCAATAGTTTCTAATGACTCTATCGGGGAACAAAGAACTAAACTCTCAAAAACCAAGAATAGACTATTCCTTCAAGTCAAGATAGTCATAGTTATTTAGTTTTCCATAATTTTCATGATTTTCAAATCATTTATCTGAAGCATTGCATGCAAATTAACCTCTACATAAAGTGTGTCCTTGTTGAAGTTAACTCCACTTTCTAAAAATAAGAATGGAACTACCACTTCCTATCCCTTAGGGGCAGATATTGGTATTCTGAATTTGACTCCTCTCCATGATTTGCCAAAGGGATCAAGAAATAATTTTCCAAAGTTCACGAGCAATGAAAAATATAATCTGGATGAGCACTTGGCTACCTTCTTTGTAGCTTGTGGAGTAATTGGCTTTGAGCAAGAAGATGTCTTAGTCAGACTCTTCATTGAGATCTTACATGACTTAGCTATAGAATAATTTTACCATTTTTATCCTTGCACTATTGTAAATTAGGATACCATGCATGATCAGTTTGAGAATAGGTTCAAAGCTACTGAATATTCACATATATTTCTTACCCAATTGACTTAGCTCAAGAAGGAACCATATGAGCACATGCATGATTTCATCACCAAGTTTAATAGATTACTATATAAAATTCCTCAAGCTATTATGCCCACTATAGATAATTAGAAGTGCTTCTTCATCAATGCCCAATTATTATAAGTTAGTTATTAGCTATGCATAACATGTCTAGTTGATTTAGCAATAGCTCAAAATCTTACTACAGAGGTTGAAGATGACTTGATAATTATTGTAAAAATCAAGAAAACAAATTCTAAGGGAGATTATTATAATTTAATCATGTCAAATGATATTCATCCCTTATTATAGAAGTTAAATAATGAATTTATATAATTCAAAAGTTAAAGTTTTCAAGGTATTCATGTTTCCCCTCTTAGTAATGCACCTGCATACAATTTCAATAATTAGAATTGGAACCATATTACTGAAGATCATATGCCTAATGATAATAATCAAATTCTTACTAAAAAGTATGATTTTAGAGATCATATTGGTGAATCCATTAACTACCACCTAGAATATGAATCAGAAAATGGTTATAAAGAAATACTCTAGGATGATCATAGTCGCTCTTTTATAGTATTTACAAACTTAGCAAGCTAGTAAAAAATATTCCAATGAACAAGGGAAAGAGAAATAAGACCCCAAGTCATATGTTAGCATCTTAAAAAGAGGTAGTCCTCTACCTTATTCTTTAGGTCCAAAAGATAAGTATACATTTTTTTCTTCTCAAGCTCATAAACTAGTAACTCATACTACTGAAATTAATCTTATTCTATCTATATCCATTCCCTTTTTGACATAATTGACCACATAAAGGAAACGAAGATTCAAATGTCATAATCAATGAGATATTAAATAAGAAAAAATAATTTGATTTGTAATCAAATTGAGAGAGAAATGATGAGATATATGTTGAGTGAACAACAAAGTAAGCAAGTAGAAGATGATAAAAAATGCTTTGAGATGGAAGAAATGCATGTGAGTGAAGATAAATAATATGGTTATAGATATTTGAGTGATGGGAATGATAAAGAAGAAAGAGATCAGTTTTAAATCCTCCTAGAAGTCCTAGAAAATGAAATAAAGATGATGGGCAAAGGTATGAAATTTGATTGCAAGTTTGTATATGAAAGTAGTGAGCAATTAGAGGCAAAACTGGCAACACTTGAACAAGAATTTCAAGGTGATGAGATGGAATAAAAAGAGGAAGAACAAGTTTTAGTAGCTAAAGGTCACATGATAGAAAAAAAATCATAAATATGAAGCATTCATGATAATAGAACAACACACCAAAGCAGATAATCAAATAGTTGCATTTATCTTTATAATAAGCATGAAAGTCTTGTAAAAATAAATTAAATGTGTAGGTTTAGTATTATTATGTTGGGGCATCAATGACCCAATGATAGAGATAAAGTTCCAAGAATGAGTACACATGAATTTCAAGATGGTGGTGAAATCAAACATTGTAAGCAAAGAGGTAGGTTAGTTCATGACAAAGGTAAGGGTGAACTATAATTTCCTTTTAATGGGTATCCATTTGAAACTCTATAAGAATTGAGTAATAAGGTAACACCTATATGTATATAAATAAGTCCTTAATATTTATTTTGTTTGGTTATCTGTATTTTTATATTTATTTGTTCTTTTTTTAGTTTTTGTGATTGAGTTTTTATAAAGACTCCATACCTAATAGATAAAACTCAAAACCAAAGATACTGGGATCTCATCCTTGTTTCTTTCTTCCTGATAAAAACAAAGATATGCCTAATCAGAGTCAATTTTTGTCCCCAAAATTTCACACTTATAAATTTTAGGTTACCCCTTTTTAAAATTATGCCTTTTATCTTTTGTGATTTAGTTGTTCTTGTTTAAACTAGTCCCTTGAATAAAGTCTTAGTCTTTATTATTTTTTATTTTGTTTACTTATTTTTCCTAGTTACTTTAAAATTTCTCCATAAGGTTGAAAACATATACCAAAGTCCATCACTAAAAACCCCATTTACTCATCTTTCCCCAAAATCAAGAAGCTAAGTGTTTGGGTTCATTTTCAATACAACTCAGGATCTCCAAGCTACTTAGCTTATTAAAAAGAAGTAAAGTAGTCCTGAAAGTCTAAGTTACTCTATCTAGTTTAAACTAGAATTTTCAAATAACTTTACTTCACATCAAAATATAAGTAAATTAGTCCCAAAAACCCATCGGACACTACTTAAATCAAATTGGAGTTCCAAGACTTTACTTACCCAAAGTTCTAGGACAACTTTACTTACCTAGAGTTCCACAATAGCTTTACTTGGAGTTCTGAGACAACTTTACTTACCCAAAGTTTTAGGAGAACTTTAATTACTTAGAGTTTTGAGATAGCTTTACTTACCCAGTCTTAGGAAAACTTTACTTACCTAGAGTTCTGAGATAGCTTTACTTACCCAGAGTTCTAGGATAGCTTTACTTACCCAGAGTTTTGCGATAGCTTTACTTACCCAAAGTTCCAGGACAACTTTACTTACCCAAAGTTTTGGGATAAATTTACGTACCCAAAGTTTTGGGATAGCTTTACTTACCTAAAGTTCTAATATAGCTTTACTTACTCAAAGTTCTAGGATAGCTTTACTTACCTAGAGCTTTCAACCCTAAAGACTTAAGGAATACCCAAAACTTCTTGGGATTGCGATACCCTATTAATTTCAATGATTTTTTTAGAGTTTATTGGAACTTAATATCAAGGAGGTGAAAGGTTATTGTAAGAATTTAGAAAGGGAGCTACTGAGATACAAAATAAGAAGGCAATCAGTTTCCAAATTAGATGATGAATATATCCAAATACAAAGAGAAGTGCAAAACCAAAGTTCATGAACTGGAATGATTTGAATATTTCTTCTACTTCTATTTTATTTTTGTAACTTGTAATATATTTAAGTAATTAAGTTGTAAAATTGTAAAGACTCAAGTAACTTGGCTAAATGCCATTACTTGAAGTCATTCTATAAAATCAATTACTTAAGTTAGCTTTACACTAAATGCAAGTAATTTATATTTGATCTGATCAAGGAGACCAATAAGGGCTACATGTCATCAAACATTGCATGCCATAGGAGAGAAATTTCAAGAAGATGCATTTCAATGGTTTTGAGTTTTTAAAACAACACATAAGAATTTAAGGAGTGGTTTCCTATTTTATTTTGGCATCTATTTTTGTATGATAATTTTTTCATAGCAATTGTAACTGAAGCAAGAGAATTGAAGCTATCTAAAACTTTCTATTTATATTTCTGATAATTTCATTGTATGAAATTGGTTCTAAGTGAATGAGAAAGAAGTTGTTTTCTATTTAACTTTGCATCTTAGGAGATATTTTATGGATTTTTTAAGATTAAAATAGTAGACTTTGTGTTATCTTTAATCTGAATGTGAATTCCAGTCTTTCTTAGTCATTTATTGAAAATATTATCATCTCTTGAATATTTATTTATTTGTGTGGATTCAATATGATTTGTAAAACTACTTATTGTGAAGTATAACTTCTTTTTCTCCACATGTTCTAGTTTTCACTCTTGATTTTCCAAAGATTCTTTACACATTCTCTAGAATAGCTGATTACTTACTACAAAATCACCTTGTTATGGTTCATGAACACTGTGATTAAAGTAATACTCCAAATTATGTAAATAGCTTATATAAACTATGAATAACTAAGAGATGTAAATATTTAGAAGTAAATAGACATAAGCATATGATAAATTCACCATTAAATGAAGGGTATTTAATCCCATGACTGCCTAGGTACTTTTGATAGCGTGCAAAATATCTAGCCAATAGATATCAAGATCCTCTCCTTTGCATGAAGATGGCCACATAGAGGGAAAAAGTAGAATTAATTAATTGAAAGGAAATTATAATTATGTTTTTAATATAAATATAATTATAATAATTATTAATTAATTTAATCAAGGATCAATTTAATTAATACAAATGTGGGGAATTTAATTAGAAGAATGTTTAATTAAATTAATCAAAGATCAATTTAATTAATATAATATAGAGAATTTAATTAGAAGAATGATTCAGAGAAGCGTAAATATTAACATTGATTGATTAGAGAAAGGAGAATTATTGAATTATTCATAGCAGAGTGATTGATTAGAGAAAGGAGAATTATTGAATTATTCATAGCAGAGTAATTGAATAGAGAAATTGACCATAGAATGATAATTGAATAGAGAAATTGAATGGAGAATGATAATTGAGAAGATCTAATACGATGAATTAGCTCACCTAGATATTATCTGAGGTGAGTTCAAACATATATATTAGATGAATACATTATTTCAAACTAGATTATGTGGAATTACAGGAAGTCATTCCATTTTGCAATTTGACACAAAAGCGATCAAATTAGAGTGTCTACATTTGCCTCTATTTGAGAAAGCATTATGAGATGTAGATGAAGCAATGAATTTTCAAAGAATAAAAATTCATCAAAATGATTTTAGAATAAAATTTATTGGATGTTATTTTTGACAAAATTTGCTAAAAATACTAGAAAATATGTTCAAATATGCCCCAAAGTGATGCTTGGTAAGCTCTAGATGCCCCCTCAAGGGGAGAGTCATAACAATATCAATCGAGTGAACCCTCAAAATTATGAATAATGGTGGGTTGCATCTAAGATTAGGAACATGTATGAAAATGTATCTAAGAATAAGAACATGTATGAAAATGTATCTAAGAATAGGAATAGATTGACAAGGGTGATTAGGAATAGCTTGAATAGAATAAATAAATTGAACAAATCATTAGGAATAGATTGATCAGATAGATAGAGATGTATGTGATTGATGTCATTGGTATGGTAACCATTTTGAAACTTAATTTTTTATATTTCATATTATAGTATACATCATAATCTATGAATGATCATGATAACATTTGTTTTTCAAAATGCGTAACAATTTGAATTCAAAATGCAAATGTATACAACTTAGAATAATATATGGAAAATCAATATTTAAATATACAACATAATGCATGTAAATCAATTATAATCTAGTTAAAATTATTCAAAACTCAAAAATATTATATGAATAATCAAGACTTAATTAGAAAACATAGTGTAATAAATTAAGGTACCCAAGAAACAAACAACATACTAATAAGCAAACAAACAATCAACACACAAACACACATGAGAAAACAAGTAAATATTCAATTTATGAATCAATATGTGTGTGATAATAAGGCATTACTCTTTGATATCAAGGGTATGACATAACAATCATGACCAAGGGAAAAGGGAATGAAATAATAAGGAAGGGGTGGCTGAGCTAACTCCAAATGCCCCAAGAAAGTGGAGGTTGCCTACATAGTCCTATGGACATCATATCCAACATGGAATTTAGGCCAATTCTATTCATCCCAAGGATTTAGGATTGAATAAAATTTATGATAAGTGAATAATATTTATTATAGAATAAAAATAGGAAAGGGACTTACAAAATTATGAGAGTGTACAAGGTTAAGCCTTGGCAAAATGGAAAGAGATATCCTCACAAAATGTTGAGATCATGGGACAAGCGATGGGTGAGATGACCTAACAAAATTGAGCATTACCTACATATTTTGATTAGAACTCCAGCCATTATAGTTTGACCATATATTAAACATATAAAATGATAAGAATGATCAAGGACAAGAACATGAAAATTTTGAGATAGAATGGTTGAGCTCACAAAATGGTGAGAGCATGAAATATGAACTTGAAAAATGGTAAGAGTGTGGGATTTAACTCAAAAAATTACAAGAGTGTATAAAATGAATTTTTAAAATGGTAATATGATGTAAAATGAACTTAAAAAATGGCAAGAGCATGGAAACTTAACCCAATTTAAAATATCATATTTATGAGGAGATGAAAATCACCTATGAAATATGGAAAGATGTGCTACGTATTTTCAATTTGAGTTCCACCTTTTAAGGAGGTGTTTTAGGTCTCCTCACTAAATTTACACAATTTTAACTCTTTAAGGTTATGGTTTTCCTATGACTAAAGATAAAATCTAGAGAGGGATGGATCCCTTGGGGCTACACCTATGACTAACACTACATGTACTCAACTGCAAAGAAAAAGTGAAAGATAAACTTAACATGAAATACAAATAGGTGATGCACCAAATGTATTGACCACTACCATTCATTTTCAATTGTAAAAATAAATAACAAAATCTAATTAACACTACACAACTCCTAATATGATCCTCTTAAATTAGTATTTTGTAGAGATGTTATAAATTCAATGCATAACTAAGAGGGAGGAAAGATCTCCACTAAAAATTAATAATGCATGAATCAGATATGACACTAAATAAAACCCTCAAGAGTGACCTTAAAATTTCATAGAGGTGATAAAATTGGATAGAAAATAAGGATAATTTAATCATCACATGATAATATTAACCATTCATGAATACACACTAAATAAAATTATAGAAGGTAAAAATAAGTCATACGTTAATTCAAAGGGTTTTAAAAATGAGTAGGGATTCACCATAATCAATTGGAGGATCATTTAAACTTCAATTTAAATATTACATATAGGATAATAGATAGGAGAGAGAGAAGGTGGACGTGTAGGAGGCTCATGATGACTGACTTCCAATTATGAAATTGGTCACAACATCAAGAAAGGTGAGAAAATAATCCTATAACCTTCATCCTCAACATGTGTCAAATTTGTTTTATAATGGCCTCATTAAAGGTGTCATATGAGTCTCTTTTTATTTTATGACTCATATTATTTTTTGGAAACTGACCTCCTTTATTGATATATGAGTTACAAGTTGGCACTTACCTTCAACTGCCTTTGGCCTTCTTTTCACCTCCTATTCACACTTACACACTTTTAAATATAATGTTTTAAATTAATTATGTCTATTATTTTTCCTAAATATAATTTTTAACTTTATACAAACTCTCATGCTTTAGAGGACCTTAAGAAGGTCTGCAACCTCACTTCTCTATACAAATAAGAGGACATTCTCCACTAGGTCTAGTTACTTGCTTGATAACCTATTATATCATCATTAACTCTCCTTTTATGGGTTATTTAAGGTTATTATACCTATTCCTAATCTTTAAAATATTCCCAAACTATTCAAAAGACTCTCACACACTCAAACCCCATGCAAACTAGTCAAGAACCCTGATTTCCCTCATGGTACAGACCTTTTTTAGATTTTTATCCATCCAAATGAAATTTTTAGACTTGAAACTAATTACATAACTTCAAGTAAATAAAAAAATACATCCATGCCAATTTTAATTATTTTTTATTGAGTAAAACTTAAAATATACACTTTTTATGAAAACTAAGCCTGTAGGGTAGCAAGCAGGTTAGATTGCTAAAAAAATTATATGTTGAGTTCCATAGGGTCTCAAGAGATAATTATTTTTGTATTTTAAACTTAATTAACCCATATATCCATTAAAATCACTATTTGATCGTGATCAAGTACAAACAACATCAAAACACTCATTTTTTAGGTTTATAACAACTTAGAAATCATGAACAATGGACCTAGAGAGAGAAATGAGCATATCTTGAGTTTTATGGTGTCTAAATACCTCATTAATTTTTATATAGGACTTGGAGAGACACATATCTATCCTAAAATTACTATATGCATTCAATTAGTTAATAAAACCTTCTAAAACACTTTTTTCATCCCTGTAGCATTGACACAGTCAAGTTGGGCATGCATACTCATGGTATTTCTTGGTAATTTGGACCTATAAATGATTATTATAAGACTAAGTAGATTGATGAGGTTACACAAAATGTCTAAACTAAGTACATCACATCTCAACAACCTTGCCTATTATGTCAAGAAACATTAAAATAATGAGATTTCTTATTCGTACATGCATGATCCCTGAAAGTTTGCCTTGGTTTAATGTTGTAAAGACTATTATACCCCTAATAGATTATTTTTTAATCATTATCATTCATCAATAAATATCAGATATACTACCAAAAGGAGATAACCAAACTATTGGGGATTGCAAGGGTTTTAGAGATGTTAAACTTGTTAGCAATTGTTTATAAAGCCCTCCCCTAAAATAACTCAAAACTATTGCAACAAATTTTTAGGGAATATGGGTGAACTTCAACCCATAAGATCACTAGTCCTCACACTCTCTCTCCTCCATGGACCAACACTAAACTTTTTGACCTTTACTTGTGAGTGACCCAATGGAGTTCTTGAGCAATGTTTTGTATTTTTTGGACCTACACCTTATGCCTAAGCATGGTTTTGGGCATAAGAAGGCTATAAAATGTTTTCATAGGTTCTTATCACCTTGTGTCATGATATAATAGGTTGAATAAACTTGATTCAATGTCTAAACTTGTAAAATCTCATCCAAATGTGCCTCCTTTTATTTTGAAACCTATTCATTTGAAAATATGTATTGTTGTAGTTGCTTACAAGATATCTAATGGAGTCATTCAATTTATTTACAAAATATTAAGAGTCTCTTTTTCCTACCCTTCCTACAACTTCTTACATAATGAAAATTTTGGACATTAAAACAAAGAACAAAATATTTTTTCAAATGTGAGTAACATTAGAAATATATGAAGTTGGCATTTTGGTTGAGTGTACAGGCATAATAAGACACCACATGATCTTTATCAAATTGAAATGGCTCTTTTTAAGACTTATCTGACCTCTATCAAACTTGATTCATATTAGACTTGATACAATAATGACCTATACAACCATAAACATTAAACCCTACCTTTTGAAAATACCTTAAACTATGCTAAAATACCTTCAAAGATGACCATATTCAAGGATGGCTAAACTACCTAACATATTTGGTGACCTCCTAGGATAGTTTGCCTTAAAAAACATTTATAATAGTATCCTTAGAAGTATATCAGGCTATGGATTCACCTATCACTCAAAAAAAACAATATTTAGACCTTAAAAACTAATTTCAAGCCCCTAGAAAAAGTTGAGATAGCTGAAGATACCTTCCAAACACACACAACTTAGCAAGACACACATAGTATTCCAAGAGGCATTTAGGGAAAGAGAAAAACAAATAGCTAAGATATAAGTTCTATAATCACTTTGAGAAAGAAAATAACTAGCTTACTATGTGTATGACCTCAAAGGCTTACTCCACCTATATCAAAAGGAAAACCTTCAGAATCTTCCTGGCTCCATATGAGAAAATTGGCACTTGAAGGATGAAGTTTATTATATGATTTCTTATGAGGTGAGAGGTATGTCTTACCTCTTGAGATATTGGAATGCTCATGATCTTATTGATTATCAATTAGGACCATCTCCTTCATTTATTTACCTATGGACTAATCATGCAAGTTAAGAATAATGTCATACCTTGTCCAAGATTTCTTTTTTGATGAAAATAATGCAAGTTCTACCTTACTCAAAGGCTAGTCCTGATCATTCATGATAAATTGAGGTAATTATATTTACAAGTTATCTAGTTTATTTTTATTTTTATTTTCATTCTACCCTTAATGATATATAGGTCTAGTAAGGACCTCAAATTATAAAATAAGATGATATTATTGCTACCACAATTCATCAGGATTTTCTTTTTGTCCTTTTAGAGAGAGAACAACTTTAGTATCATCCTTATTATTCCATATAGGGAATGATGACTTATTAAATATCTCATATTATTTTTAAATAGTAAAGTACTACTACCAAATGACATTTAAACCTTTTTAATTCCCACTTTGAGCTTTTTGAGGTTCACTAGGAATCACCACATCTTTTTTTGTATCTATATTTAACTCATCTTTAGGATTATTACTATTGAGATCAACATGCCACATTTCACATAAATTTGGACCCCATAAATTTTTTGGGTCATTCACCCTAAGAAAGACATTACTATTGACATCACATGACTAAAACCCTTGATTGTATGACTTGAAATATTTAAAGTCATGTTAGTCCATGACAAATAATTACTGAAGTACTTTTTAAATATTTCATTAATGTCTAGTTCATTGAGATTTATAATGATTTGATTTGTTTAAAAATGCTATTACAAGGGGTTATGGTCAAAAAACAAATGTATGATCCCTAGAACTTGACCAAAGTTACTTAATTAAGGTTTTTGAGTCATAATCTAACTTTAACTATGATGAAATTCATATTTGAGACTATGGCATACCTTAATTTCAAGTTTTAGACAAAGGTCAAAGTCAAAATTTTCACTCAAAATTTATGACTTTAGAGTTGTCCCTTTTCTTTTATCTCACTATTTTTCTAAATTTTACACCTTTCAATTGGTAGGGGCCTGATGCCATCTTAGATTCAATTGACATGTGATAGTGTTGCATGCACTAATCACTTAGCCACATAAAGTTCTAGACTTTATCATGAATATTTTAGCCTTTAAAATTTTCATGATGTCATGACCTAATGTGATTCTACCACTTATCACTTAGTCCTAGAATTTCAAGTTTATGAAGTTGTTATAAATTTTGTGACCCAATCACAACATGCCACTTAGCACTCATTTATGGCTTTTCAGTTCATGAAGTTACAAATCAATCAGAACATGCCAAATGGCACCTAGTTGTAACCTTCTAAGGATATTATTATTTTATAAAGTTTATGACCCACTTGTCACTCAATCATGGTGTTTTAAGTTCATAAAGTAGTTACAAAATTCATAACCCCATGACCCAATCACAACCTGCCACTTGGCACTTGTTCATGGTGTTTTCATTCATGATGAAGTTATAACTCAATCAAAACATGTCATGTGGTGACCATTCACATCCTTCCAAGGATTCTATTATTTTCTAAAGTTTGGAACCCCATGACCCAATGGGAATCTACCATTTATCACTTAGTCATGACATTTCAAGTTCATAAAAAAGTTATAAATTTTATGACATAGTGATCCAATCCCAATGTGCCACTTATCACTCATTCATTCCCCCTATATCTAAGGTGTAATGTTCAATTTCAAAAATACTATGATTACATGATAAGATGACACTCGGTGGTAAGCCACTAAATCTTGGGTAGATAGATGCTACATGAAAGCCACTTGATAATTGGAAGAATTGGATGAAGACATGTGGACCCATGTCTCATATAAATAACACCATTGAAATAAACCATGAAACCCAGTGGCTACATGATCAAATTAAAATGTGACACTTGGAAAGATATCATGGTGTTTGGATCCATTACAAGTTTCATGCAACAAAGTCACATAACAATGTGAGCTAATTAGAATGTAACACTTAGTAAACTAATAAAAGTGATGAGGCCATGTCAACTAAAGGAATAAAAGGTTTGAACCATGCAACAACTAGAGAAGCGTGATATAATCAAAATGTGATACTTGTCAAAGTTTTGTGGCATCTGTGTCCATTACAAGTTTTATACAACAAAGTTACATCATAACATGAGTTAATGAGAGCCTACCATTTGGAAAGCTACTCAAAGTTTTGAGACCACATCAGCAAAAATATGAAAGGGGTTGAGCCACACAATATTAGAGAAAGTAAATCCAATCAAAATATGACACTTGGCAGCTTATCATGCAATCTACCCAAGTGGCTCAATATTCAAAATAGAAGGCTAAAGCTCCTAAAAAGGTGCCAAGTATTGGGTACATGTCACAAGGCAGTATAGAGGTGGCACATAGATGTTCATAAAGAATAAGTTATAGGTGTGAATTAAATGATGGTGGGGCTCATTTAGGTGGATATGAAGCCAAGTCACTTCACTAAAAAAGTCAAGCCTATGAGGATAGGCCATGTGGACAAAGTGAAGATAGTGATTGGTTGTTTCCTCAAAATAAATTTTCAAATCCATTAGAATAAAAATGAAGAACTAACCCAACATTCAATCAAGTCAAATTAAAAAATCTTCCTTTTATGACTAGTGTTTCTCAATTTGATTCTAAATTTGAAGTTTAAAGCTTGCCATCTCAAAGCAATAGGCTCACCTTCAGTTGTTATCTACTAAGAGTTTTGAAGCATTTTATGATTTTTATAAGAAATTATATGTATTCATCCACCATTAAATCAATCCACAAGATCACAAATCAAAAAATTTAAAACAATGGCCAAAGTTAAAACATCTAGAGCTAATAATCAAGAAAAAATCCCATTCCTCTACTCTTATAGGATGAGCATCATCTTTTGGGATACCAATTTAAACTATGTTCCATTAGCCATCAAAAATAAATAATATAATGACTTGTTATACCATGGAGAAAATATTGACCAAGATAGTGATGATGAAGAAGGATTGAATGAAGCAGAAGATAGATTGGATATTCTAACACTAAAATGTACATGCTTGCACAAGGCAACATCCAACAAAGCGGTACTCCCATACATAGACTTAGTCTACCACATGTTTCTTTAGTATAAGTGCATTAATAACATGATTAAATATTTGAATTTGGGTCAATAAATTACTTTCATATCTAAGTTAGAATTTCAAGCTTACTATGATTTGCCCAAACCAAAGATCATATACAATCAAAAAACTATGACTTGATGGATCCAAACCCATGATATCAGAGAGGTTTTGAGAGATAGCACTGAGAACAAGGGTAAGTATGTATGCAAAACCAAAATTAACCAAATTCCCATCACCCAAGTCATAAAGGAAGTATGAATGGGAATGGCCATGATGAATCGATTATATGGGGCCAAAGACATGGGTCATGTAGATGAGAAATGGGTTCAAATTTTGTCTATGATAATAGATGAAGGAAAGGCTCCCAATTTGAGAGAGATTATATCTTATAACTTGGAAGCACAAATCAGAAATGTTATGGACAACCAAGGGGATCATTTTTACATGATGTCCTACTTAGTGGATGCCATCTGTACCACCTAAAAGTTCCCTTAATTCATCAATTTGGACCCCAAAATAAAATGGACTATTCATCACACCTTCTCTAAGGTCAAAGTGTATAAGTAAAAATAGGAGATGAGGGACATAGTTGAACATTTATACCCTATAGTGTATAGTGAAATCCATGAAAGGCTTATGCCTAGATTATCAGAGGTAATTATAGTAATACATAGTACCTTGGGAGCCTATTGGTACTACCTAGATTGCATAGTGGTGATGATAGTTGGAATCAAAACAACCCCCATCAAGTTTCCCATTATAGTTCCATATATGTTGGTTGAGCAATAAATTACTTTTTAATTGCTCACAGGGGTGAATAGATTGTAAAAAAACAAAAAGAGAGTATTAGATCATCCTTAATTATCTACCATTGGCAAGTTTCAGATTGAAAATCGATACTCTATCATTACTACTACCAAGCAAAGGCCTGCCTTTGATTTGGAAAGAGATAGCAATAGGCAATGAGACCCTAAACATATAACTTTGAAACATTACAACAAACATAGGTCAATCCTAAGTAGCACCTACCACTATGAGCCTAAAGATGAGGATTGATACTACATCAATTCTATCAAATGATCAAGAGGTGAAGCAAATATTGAAAGAAGTTGGTATTCCACTGGTTAAGGGAAGCTTAAAAGATGAAAGTTTTTATGAAGTTTTCAAACCTAAAGGTGCTCAATCAATATCATCTACATCCATAATTTAGGTAATTGGTGATGAATAATAAAGACCAATTGACCCTCAGCTTAGTCAAATAATATTGTAAGAATTATCTCCCACTTTGGGGAAGATAAGAGCTAAGCCTAAAACACATATTGATTGGGTCTCCATTTTTGAAACCACATCTAGTACCCCATCACAAGTTCATAATATTATCTTAATACCTATTAAACCTTTGATAGTGCCTCATTCATCTTCGATGGAGGTAGTGATACCACCTACTACAACATTAATAGATTTCACCCCATAACTACCTCCCTTACTTCTTGTTAAAGAATAACCAGATATGATAATTCAAGAATGCATTTATTTTCCTCTCATGTTTTTAAGTAGCCAACCCTAGGGTATTTTTTATGACCCCCAACACTAGCCAACATGAACCTAATACCCTAAATGCCCCTCACTAGACCTATGATTAAGCCCATTACTGTCCCTTTGCCCACTATAAATCCTTTTGTTGTATCATCCACTTCCAAGGTCTTTATGATGGCCAATTTACCTCCAATTCTACCTAGGCCTGATCCTTAATTGCCAAAAAAAGAGCCTACTATTTCCATACCCTAGGTTACTCTATTTAAAACAAGTGTTCCAACTAGCACCAGTTCTTCTTCATCCTTATAAGTAACACTTCCCACCTCATCCACTAGTTCTACCTTCATCTTCGTCACATACATAATTACTTCTTAGACATCTACCTTCCAAGAACTGACACCAGCTCATTAATTACAACCATCTACTTAGCCTTAGGGGGACATTTTAGATAAATCTTGGATAAAATAAATGCATTTAACCATAATAGAGAGGTAGGATTTGGTTATAATAGACCCTCCATAGGTCTCACTAGAATTTGATAAGAAGTTTGGAGTAATGAGGAGGCTAACCAAGAATAAGGTAACTCATCTAGATCAGACAGTGGTGTATGAGTCTGAAGAAACCCTATTTGCATTAACCAAGAAGAAAAAAGCTAAGCCTAGACACTAACAATAATATGAAGAGGACCCCCTCTTAGCTCTAAAGGCATATGGTGACATAGCAATAGAATTGGTGAAATGAATGCAATAAAGAACAAATGAATTATAATAACAACGTAAAGCCATGTTGTCAAAGGAGACCATCACCAAGGTAGAATGGGTAGTTGAGGACATGTTTAATAATTTGAACACTTTGGCTTAGTATAAAGTAAAAAGAGATTAATTATACAATAGGATTCTTAAGGCATAGATTACCTATAGGACCTATCACAACAAGATAATCAACTTAGTCAAGTTGATTAGAATGAATAAATCTGAAGACTTGAATTTGATCCCATTAGAAGATTTGAGCATTTCTCAATCCTATATAATTAGAAAAAGGAAATTTATAAACCATTGGATTGATGACATGAGATCCTTGGGCTAGTCTCTTACCCAATTAGGTGATAGAGTTATAACTCTAATTAAAGAGGTTGAAATCACACACCTTGCTAACAGGCATGGTTCCATCATCAACAAGGATGCTTTCAGAGCCTAGCTCTAAAATTTCATCATCAATTTCAAGAAATAGGCTATGGCTAGAGGATTGACCTTTGGGTAAGAGATGGTATACTTGGTATCATCATCCAATCAAAGAATAGAAAAGTTAATGACAATCAATGAGGCTATAGGACATCTCTTGAACAAGCATAATGAAATATTAGGTCTCACCATAAAATTACTAAAGGAACCAATAATAGATTTAAAATTGATTGAAAATTATTACAATAAATTCTCTGAGGCATGGAGGGGGCAAATAAAGTATGAGAAGTAGGCAAGTATCAAGCCATAGATGGTTAGTATAGGAGTTTCTTCTCTTAGATCCTTTTTGGAATTTCTTCTTCCTCGGATACATTAGGAAGCGACCCCTCTTTAGATACAATGGTTTCACTTTAATATTTTTCCACATTAGGAAATTCATCATCATAAACCTTAGTAAGATCTTATCCTAGTACCTCAAGAGAAATATCTCCATCTATCAATATTTTTTTCTTTAATAGGTTTCATGTTCAATTTTCAATCAATACATTGTAAAAGATTCCCTCTTTGAATAGGGAATATTCTTTAGTTTTTTACAACATGAGGAATTTTTGTCTAAGTGATAGCTACTATATTGTCAGTTCTTTTTTAGCCAATGTAACCATCTTAGGCATAAAATAGGCCTATATATAAAGGTCATCCCCTTCATTCCTATTAGAGAATAGAACTTTGTAACATTAATGTAAATAGAAAAAGAAATTTTGGCAATTTTTTGACTATTTCATTGATTTCATATATTCTTATTTTTCAAGCTTTGCAAATGATAAATGGTCTCATTATTTCTAATGGTTAAATTTGATAGCAGTGTTTCAAATAAACCTTATTAGTTTGTGTTTTCTACGATTCTAAACAAATTTGTTCACATGTGTTTTATTTCCCTTCTACTTTGCAAATAAATGTGCTTTATGTAATTTATTGTAGGTATCTATTTTAAGGCATACTTTTTAGATATATGCATTTTATTTACCCCAAAATCACCACTACATTTATGGTATTTTGATTCCATCACTAGAATATCATGATTGTTAGTTTTATTTTCACTATTATTAGAGAGAATTAAAAAAAATATGTTGGTTTTTGTTATTACAAGGCAAACCTTCTTTACTGATCTACCCTTATTCCTTTTTTTTAATTTTTGACATGAATCACCTTAGATTACTATTAACTATAAATATCCACCTATTTGTTTAAGTTTGGGAAGTAAATTGGCAAAATATAAAGCAATTTTCACCATAACAATGATAATAAATTTCAAATAGATTATGTCATTATAAATTTATTATTGTCCCTACATTAGGGCTGTAGAATAAAAGTGGTAATCATATAATCATTATATAAAAATTGAATTAAGCCCTAAGGTTTTCTAAGACCTACACAATAAACTAGGAAATATTATTCTAATATTTGCATTATATCCTTAACATAGATATACTCAATAGGGGAAAAGCTAGTGCTAGAAGGAGGGCCTTCTTTGTTTATTTTAAATAAAAGTGAGTGTATTTTGGTTGAAATATAGAATAATTCATTTAAATACACAAAGATTTGGATATTTGTAACCTTTGAAATCTATCTATGAAAATGAGTTTATTTCAAAAGATCTTTGAAATATTGGCTCAGGACTGAAGACATTTTGGCATTGCCCCTCTAATATTTTAAATTTCATCTAAAGATATTTAAAGATATGTATGTCATTAAATTAATTTGGATATAATAGGATTTATTTCATCCCTTATTTTCAAATATCTACATAATTTTAACTAAGAACTTTATATCTATAGTAGGTAAGTGTAAAGATCAGTGTCTAAGTTGATTATTTATGAAAGATAGCTAAGCCAAGGCTTTAGATATCTAAACTAAGTATGTTCATGTAGCATCAAGATATTATTTACAATATTTTTCTCTAAAAATGTTCTGATAAGAATAATAATTTAAATATTTCTTGAAATATCTTGTTTAACATTGATCTTTACAAGATTAGATCAAGTTTCTAACAAAAATTTATGTAGGCTTCAAAGCTTTGAAGGATCTAGATCAATGAATGTAAAATAAGACCACTCTAATCGATTATGGACCTTTTTTTGGGGTTATTTTATGTTCATTTGGCCAATATTTACCTTCTTTAGTAATATTTAATGAACCTTTATGGTACTCTAAATTTTTAGCATAGATCCTTTGCATAACATCCTATAGTTACCTAGGATCGAGACTAAATCTCACTCTAAAACTAGAGTTCCCCTTGGATATTTATAAACCCATTGCAAAGCTAGAGTTAACAAAGGTAGATGTGGGAATTCCAAATCTCACCCTACCTCTTTAGTGAACCAACATCCATCTCTTTCATTTTACATATGGTCATCATGGCATGGTTAGGAGGATCTTTCATAAATGTACCCATTCTTATGCATGGCTTGCCCAAGAAACATGAAAATTACATCCCCCTCTTCAATTCATATGAATTTAAAACCATTAAATAACATATCAAGTCATTCAAGGAAGCTCTTAGACTTTTAAACATCATCCACAAAGATGTAGCCTACAAAATTTCCCCATTTACCTTTAGGAAAGCAGCCTATGACTAGTTTCTCAATTTACCAAAGGATTCTATCATAGGGTGAAACCAATTTAATGATACCTTCATTGAATAATTTTTAATGGTCATTATCCTGAGGATTACTTACTAATATTTCACTATCCTAAAATGAGACCCAAGTGATCCCATAAGAACTTTTAATGTTAAATTCTAGAAGATGTATAACCTCACCATAGCTCTGTATTATCTTGAAGATGACCTAAAACTTGAAATTTATAATAATTCCTTAGACCTAATGACTATTTTCTCTCTACACAGGGCTATGAATGTTAATATGTTTCTACTTGCATATGTAGAGGCCAAACACATTGACGAGCAAATGTACCCACAAGGGCACCCTATTTTTGTTATCTTAAACATAAACCCAAATTTCCCTACTTTGAACTTAACTCCAAACATAAATCAAAATGTGCCTATATTAAATCAAATACTAGCCTCAATCAATTTCCATTAATCCATGCACGTCTTGGTCAACAAATAAGATTATTCAATTAGTCTAATGTCGGGGCTCACCCCTAAAATAGAAGTCAAGATTTTGTCCCTGTTAATAATTACAATACCCAAAATGTTGTCCATAACCTAGCCCATAATGCTAAGCCTGACTTGCCAAAGGGAGATCTCAAAGCAATTCAGAGAATGGTCCAAAAACTAGGTAGTGACTTTTTGAATTTGCAAAGGAAAATGGGAAACACAGGGGAAAGTTCCAATAGAAACAACATGTTTCAAAATTAAAACAAAACTTTCAACTATTCTAAAAATAATAATAATAATAATAATAATAATAATAATGAACCCCCAACCAATAAGATGCCTGAAATAAATATCTATGAATTATCCTTTCCCTATTGGTGTAGGGTCTATAACATGGCCTAACATGGAGAGTTAGACTGCATATAATTTTTTAATGCCTTTGAAATGTTCTAAGGTGAGATAGAAAGTTATGACATTGTCCCAAATAATCAAGGCAATATTAGTAATTCCATAAATACAAAATCACTATACAATGGGTCTAAAGCTACCAAAACAGACCTTATGGTTAAAACTTATGATTTTATAGACCAATAAGAGAATGAGACTAAAAGTAACAAGTATGAGACCCACATTTTTCAATAGTACCAAAATATTAATTATGCCTTAAGGAATAGATCCCAAAAGGAACCTATGATAACTTCTACACCACCTAAAAAAGTTGAAACTCCCTCAGATCATTAGACCAATAATGATCCTCCTCCCCCTAATGGTAAAGGATACTCAACCAACTATAAAGTCAAATACAACTAGATCCAAGACTAGATATAACATTATGGAAGATATGAAGAAGATTAAATCCAATATTACCTTGTATGAGCTTTCTCAAATCATTGAGTAGCATGACTTGCTACTGAAATAATTAACTAAGAAACAAGATAAGGGTAAAGATAGATCTATGAATGCAAACATGGTAATGTATAAGAGTAAGGCTAAAGTTCTTCTATTTCTGTTGACTATTAGAATTTTCGGAAAAAATGTGCATACTTGTTTCCCTGATTCTGGGGCATCAACTAACATAATGCATATAGGTGTTTGTGAAAATTTGGGACTAAATACAATCAATTATAATATATTTATTATTCAATTGGATAGGTCAAAGGTCAAGGTGGTAGGATAAATATTGAATGTTCATATACAATTATATCATGAACCCTAGATTCAATATTTCATCGACATCCAAGTCATAGAAATCCCATAAACATATGGGATGTTATTGAGTAGAGACTAGACAAAATCCATGAATGGATACATGTCAAAACATTTCTCTCATATGTGAATACCTTGGAGGGGTGTGACCAATAAAATTTGTATCAAGCGAGGGCCGAGAATGAAGTTCATGATAATAGAATATAATGTAAAGAATGAGAAGGTAAATTTCTAGTCCCTCGACTTAAATGTATATACTCTTGATACTATTGATTTGAATGAAAATAACCTAGTGGTTAAGGATGAAGGATTCTAGATAATGTAATTCAATGATATGAGAGATAAATAAGGCTCAGGGGTAGGTATCATATTAACAAATCTGGTTGGTAAGTAATACTTTGCATCTTATAGACTTCAATTTCCATGCTCTAATAATCTTGCAAAGTATGAGGCCCTAATCCTAGGACTCCAATTTTTCATCAAACATAAGGTAAGGAAATTTTTAGTCCATAGTGATTTAGAATTAGTCATTAGGTAGGTACATAATCAGTATCAAATCAAGCTTTCTTATTTGAATAAATATAAATTTAGAGCATGGGATTTGATTGATAGTTTTGAAGTCTTTCACATTACCTCTATACCTAAATATCAAAATCAATTGGTAGATGTGTTGGCTTTTACAATAGAAAATATATCCCCACTTGAGGCTCTCAAATTGTATAAGTTTACAATCAAAATGATATCATGCCCTTTTATGCCAAACAATGTCAATCACTTTTAGGTGTTTGATGATGATAAGAAAATCATTGATTTCATGACTAGTTCTAGAGTCTTTGAATCACACATAATTAATGAATAAGAATAAGAGTCCGTAAAGGAGGTCAAAAATAATAAATATGGCATAATCCAACTAAAGAAGAATAGAATTCCTAAGGGTATGGTCTCTCCAAAAAAGATATTTTATCAAGACAAATTAATAAGTGATACCAAGGTGCCCAAGGTAAGTGAACCAAATTACAATAAAATTAATTTAGGTTCATTGAGTAATCCATAAAACATAAACATTAGGCTGGTCTGTATAAATAAGGATTTGACTAAAGATACTAAAATATCATCTTGATTTAAGGATGCCCTTACATGGTCTTACAAAGATCTTAGAGTCTTCAACACTCGATTCATCACTCACACAATCCCTTTAAAGTAATAATGCAATCCCTTCATGTAAAGATAAATACCCATGAACCCACTTTTGGAACCTCTCATTTATAAGGAAGTGAAAAAGTTATTGGATACAAGAATTGTTTTCCCAATCAAACACTCCATATAGGTGGTTAACTTGGTTCTAGTTAGAAAGAAAAATGGTGACATTAGACTGCATGGACTTTTAAAACCTTAATAAATATTCAAAAAAGGATAACTACTCATTTCTCTCTTTGGATGAGGTAATCATAATGGTTAATGGATCTAAAATGATGTCATTTTTAGATGAATTTTCTAGCTATAACCAAGTATTGGTAACAAAGAAGACATGATAAATACTACCTTCACAACCAAATGGGGAATTTTTGCATACAAAAAGATGCCCTTAGGACTCATCAATGCTAGGTTTACTTTTAAATATGCCATGGATCATGCATTCCAAGGACTAATTGGTAAGTGCATTATTATTTACATGGATGACCTAACCATTTTCTCTAAGAACAAGAAAGATCACATGATGCACCTTCAACAAGTTCTAGAGAAATGTAAGATCTTTGGTATCTCTCTGAACCCAACGAAAAGTATCATTTTTGTAATCTAAGGTAATATATTGAGACACATAATCATGAATGATGGTATGGATATTAACCCTAATATAATTAACATTATTTTTAAGGTTGATTTTCCTAATAACATAAAAAAGTTAAAATCATTTTTTGGAAAAAGTAACTTTGTACGCAAATTCATTTCATGTTTCACTGAAATTGTCAGACCCCTAAATGTTATGTTGAAAAAGGATGTGAGGATTGATTGGACATATTAGGATAATAAATATTTATAATACATCAAGGAGGTCATAGTATAATCATTTGTATTAATTATCCCAAATTTTGGTAAAAGATTTCTACTTTTATTCTTTTGCTTCTAATCACACGATTGTTATCTTAATGAAGAAAGTAGATGACAAGGAACACCTAATTGTCTTTATGAGTATGAACTTAAAGGATTTTGAATTGAGATATCTATTCCTATACAAATAATCATATGCCTTGGTGAAGGCCATAAAAAAATTTAGACATTACATCCTCATAAATAAGACTCATGCCATTATACCTGACCCTATCGTTAAACTTATGCTTAGCTAGAATGAGTCAAGGGAAAGATGAGGGAAGTGGATGACCAAGATCAATGTATGAAACATATAGATCAAGTCAAAAAAGATGGTGTGGGTCCAAGGTTTAATTTAGTTGATTACTAAGACTGGCCCTCAAATTGATGTTTTATAGGTGGAAGCAGACCAGGTCTCAAGAGAAGACTTGTATAGGGACATTGTCTATTATATACTTAATGACACTTTCCCCCCAAAGTTGAAAAGAAAAAAATGAGAGCATTTAGGCTGAAAAGTTCATACTTCATGATCAAAAGAGGAGTTCTCTATATAAAAAATATGAAGGGTCTACTTTAGATGTGTCTCTAGAAATGAAACTACATGCTCAACAACTTCCATGAGAAATTAGGAAGTGGACATCCTTAGGGAAGAACCACTTCCCACAAAATACTTAGAGAAGGCTATCACTATCCTACAATATTTAAGGATACACATGCTTGTTTTTTATCATGTCATCAATTTTAAGTGTTTGACAATAGAGAAGTAAGGGAAGCCATGCCTTTACAATTAGTGATTGAAAAAAGGACATTTACCCAATGGGGGTTGAACTTCATTAGAGTCATCAATCCAAAGTCTTTAATAGGAAAAAAATACATGCTAACATCTACTGACTATTACACCAAGTAGACTAAAGTAATTACCACTAAGAATTGTAGGGCAATTGATGTCATCAAAATCTTAGAGGAAAATATTGCAACTAGATTTGGGACCCCTTATCTCTAGTGTGTGATTATGGTATGAATTTATAATCTACACAATTCATAGAGTAGGCATTTGATGACAATATTATTGTCAAGTTTTCCTTGAATAATTATCTAAAACGGAATGGTGTTGCAAAATCAATGAATAATAACCTAATGAATGCAATAAAAAGTTAGCAGGTAGAAATCGAAAGGAATGGTTGTCTCTATTGAAATATACTCTCTAGGTAGATCAAACCAGATATAAGTAGGCTCTAAAGTCATTCCCATTCTTAACTAGTGTATGGGAAGTAACCAATATTTGCCATCACATTTTAGCTACATACTTATGAGTTCATGGTTGAATATATGGATGATGATGAAATAATTCAATCAAGAATATTGAATATCATCTAGATAGAAGATGTCAGAGATAAAGCCCTCAAGAATTTTAGCAAACACCAAGACAAAGTTAAAAGGTGGTTTGATAAGAGGGCCAAAATCAAAAAAAATCAAATTTTAAACTTGGTCTAATTGTGGGACAAAGCCCATGAGAAAAAATGCTAGCATGAAAAATTCATACCCATTTGGATCGAGCTATATCAAATTGCAGAGATATTGGGTAACAATGCATTCAGAATAAAAGACTTACAAGGAAATGACTTAGCTCTAATAGTGAGAAAATAGTGCTTAAATAATTTTTTATTAAATTCCCATTACACCCTCATCAAATCATTGTGAGTTAGTTCAGTGTAGAAATAGGTAGGGCTAGATTAGTTCATTTTCTACTTTGATTTCTCATTATTTGATTTTAGTTCTTTTCATTCCTTAGATTAGTTGTTATGTGGTATGTTATCACTTAGTAATAAGCCCTTTGGGAAAAATCTTAAGTTCCTCCTAAATTTTATCCAAGTTATAAAATTTGACACTTAAAGTGTTGAAACCCATGTGCATCCTAATAGGTAGTTGTTCAAAGTGAGAGACTACACTATGTTTTGGTTTGGAAATTTCTATTTCATGGAGTCTATAATTTTATTATGATTGTAATATGGTTCTAAAAAGTGTGAATTTGACTAAATAAATATCTTAAAATTCTAAAAGTCCATAGATGTTAGTACTTAATCTCATATCATAAGATTGCATGGGTAGAACTCAATCACTGAAAGTGAATGGTTCTTAAGAAAAAGTTTTGAAATACCTTAAAACTTGGCCAAAAATTTGGTTTTAAAACTCTAAGGGTTTACAAAAAAATAAAAATATATGTGTATCAAGTTGAAACATTATTGACACTATAAGTTGCACTTCTTTGAAGGTGATTTAGGTAACCTCGATCGGGGCTATGTAGGCCTAACTAGCAATAGAGAAAGGCCTAGAGTGGAGCCAAAGGTATCTCTATCAAGGATATGTATGCCTAGCTAGTAGTAGAGTAATACCCAAGCCATAATTTTAAAATATAAGCATAATTATGTATATCTAAAAATTGATTTCTCATTATTTATGTTCGAGGCCATGAAGCTTAAAGTCATCAATTTGAAACCGAAAGGCATGCTGGTCCACATAGTATGAATGGTTTTTATATTTTTAGGTTTCAACCCATCAAAATAAAAGTTGTTAGTTTTGGAGAATAAATTCTAATATTTGTTATGCTTGCCAAGGAATGACTACTTTATGATTATATTCTAAACCAAAATCTTTGAACTCTAACTTATTGTTATGTTCCCTACAAAGGTTGCCATTTTTTGAGATCAACATGTTCCATTTCCCAAAAAAGGGGACCCCATAAAAAATTTGGGTCATTCATCCTAAGAAGTACCTTACCATTGGCATCACATGACTAACACTCCCTTTTGTATGACTTGAAATATTTGAAGTCATGTTAGTCCATGACAAATAGTTAAAGAAGTGATTTTTAAATATTTCATTAATGCCTAGATCATTGAAATTTATAATGATATAATTGTTTAAAAATGATACTTATGAGGGTTATGCTCAAATATCCAAGGTATGATCCCTATAACTTGAAAAAAATTACTTAATTAATGTTTTTGAGTCATGGTCTAACTTTAACTATGATGAATTCATATTCAAGACTATGACATACCTTAATTTCAAGTTTTAGACAAAGGTCTAAGTCAGATTTCATGCTAAAATTTTATAACTTTAGACTTATCCCTTTTATTTTATCTCACAATTTTATAAATTTTCTACCTTTCATTTGGTAGGATCCTAATGCCATCTAATTTTCAATTGGCATGCGACAGTGTTGCATGTACTAGTCACTCAGCCACATAAAATTCTAGACTTTATCATGCATATTTTATCCTTTGGAAATTTCATGACATTTTGACCCAATGGGAGTCTACCACTTATCACTCAGTCATGAAATTTAAATTTCATAAAGAAATTACAAATTGTGTGACCCCATAACCCAATCACAATGTGTTATTTGGCACTCATTTGTAGCATTTTAGTTCATGAAGAAGTTACAACTCAATTAGAACATGCCACATGGTGCCAAGTCATAGCCTTCTAATGATCTTATTATTTTATATATTTTTTGATCCCATGACCTAATGTGAGTTTTCCACTTGTCATTTAGTCATGGCATTTAATTTTCATGAAGTAGTTACAAATTCCATGACCCCACAACCTAATTACAAACACTTATCCATGGCCTTTTAGTTCATGAAGAAGTTAAAAATCAATTAGAACATGACACATGGTGCCCAATAATGGCCTTCCAAGTATCCTATTATTTTTTAAAGTTCATGACCTTGTGACCCAATGGGAGTTTACCACTTGTCACTCAATCACATGATTTTAATTTCACAAAGAAGTTATAAAGTTCATGACCTAGTGACCCAATCGTAGTGTGCCATTTATCATTCATTCATATGCCCCATATCTAATTTTTAATGTTCAATTTCAAAAATACTATGATTTTATGATAAGATGGCACTTGGTAGTGAGTCACTAAATCTTGGGTAGCTAGATGTTAAGTGGAAGCCACCTGGTAGTTGAGAGAAATTAGTTAAAGACACATGGACCCATGTCTCATGAAAATAAAACCATTGAAATAAACCATGAAACCCAATAACTACATGATTAAATAAAAATGTGACACTTGGTAAAATATCATGGGGTTTAAATCCATTACAAGTTTCATACAGCAAAGCCACACAATAATGAGAGCCAATCAAAATGTGATACTTGGAAAACTAATAGAAGTTTTGAGGCCACATCAGCTAAAGGAATAAAAGGTTCAATCCATGCAAAACTTAGAAAATGTGATCTAATTATAATGTGACACTTGTTAAAGTGTCATGGTATCTAGATCAATTAAATGTTTCATACAACAAAGTTGTGTGATAATGTGAGCTAATGAGAGCTTTCCACTTGGCAAGTCAGTAGAAGTTTTGAGGCCACATTAGCCAAAATATTAAATGGGTTGATCCATGTAATAGTTATAAGAGATATCTAATTAAAATATGATACTTGGTAGAGTATCGTACAATCCACCTAGATAGTTCATATTCAAAATAAATGGCTAAAGTACTCGAAAAGGTGCCAAGTGTTGGGTACATGTCACAAGGCATTACCTAGGTAAGCATAGTTGTTCATAAAGTTCCAGTTATAGGTGCAAATTAAATGCCAATGGGGGTAATTTTAGTGGATATAAATCTAAGTCACTTCACTAAAAAATTTAGGCCTATGAAGATAGGCCATGTGGACAAAGTGAAGACAGTGATTAGTTGTTTCCTCAAAATAAATTTTCTAAGCCGTTAGAATAAAATTGAAGATCCAATCAAATATTAATTAAAGTAAAATTAAAACACCTACCATTTATGACTCATGTTGCTTAATGTGATTTTTAATTTGAAGTTTAAAGCTTTCCATCTCAAAGTAATAGGCTCATCTTCAGTTGTTATCTACTAAGAATTTTAAACTATTATGTGACTTTTATAATAACTTATATGTGTTCCTCCACCATTAAATCAATCTGTAAGCTCATCAATCATAGAATTTAAAACAATGGCCAAAGTTGAAACATTTGAAGCAAACAAGCAAGAATAAGTCCCATTCCTCTATAATTATGGAAATAACATCATCTTTCAAGATACCGATTTTAACTCTATTTTATTGGCCACCAAAGATAAACACTATAATTAATTGTTATACCATGTATAAAATACTGAAGAAGGATTGAATGAAGAAGAAGACAAACTAGATATTCTGTTGCTCAAATTTTTAGGCTTGCATAAGGCAACATCTAACCCAAAGGTATTCCCTTACATAGACTTAGTCTACCATATGTTCCATCAGTCTAGGTGTGATAATAACATGATTAAATCTTTTAATTTGGGTCAAGACATTGTTTTCATAGCTGATCTAGCCTTTCAGGCTTACTATGATTTCCCCAAACTAGAGATCATATATAATCAATAAATTGTGACTTGATGGCTCCAAACCCATGATATTAGAGAGGTTTTGAGAAATTGGGTTGAGAATAAGGGGAAGTTTGCATGCAAAACCAAAATCAACCAAATTCCCATCACCTAATTTAGAAAGGGAGTATGAATGGGAATGGCCATGATGAATGTGTTACATGGGGCTGAAGACATAGGTCATGTAGATGAGAAATGGGATCCATTTCTATCTATGATAGTAAATGATGGAAAGACTCCCCCTTTGGCATAGATTATATCCTTTAACATGGAAACACATATTAGAAAGGTTATGGCCAACCAGGGGGATCATTTTTACATGTTGTCTTACTTGGTGGATGTCATCTATGCCACCCAAAAGTTCCCTCAATTCACCAATTGGGACCCCAAATTGAAATGGATTGTACCTCACACATTCTCAAAGGTCAGAGTGTATAATTATAAATAGGAGATGAGGGTAATAGTTAAACATTTATACCCTATATTATATATGGAAATCAATGAAAGGCCCATGCCTAGACTATTAGAGGAATTATAGTAACACTCAGCACCCTGGAAGCTTATGGGTAATACCCATATTGCACAATGGTGAGGATAAATGGAATCAAAAAAGTCCCCCTCAAGTTGTCTATTATAATGCTATATAATCTGGTTGAGAAAGAAAATGATTTTAAATTACTCATACGGGTGGATGGATTATGAAATAATAAAAAGAGAGGATTTTCTCATCTTCAACTATCTAACATTGGTAGGTTTCAGATTGAAAACTAGAACTCTATCATTATTACTGCCAAGTAAAGGCCCACCTTCGATTTGGAAAGAGATATCAATAGGCAATGGGGCCCTAAACATATAAATTTCAAGCATTGCATCAAACACAGGTCAGCCCTAAGTATCACCTACCACCATGAGCTAGAAGATGAGCATAGATTCTACATCAATACCACCAATGATTAAGAGGTGAAGAAGAGATTGAAATAATTTGGCATTCTATTGGTTAAGGGAAAATTAAAATATGTAGGTTTTTATGAATTTTTCAAACATGAAGGTGCTTAGGTAGGAACATCTACATCCACAATTTAGGTAACTGGTGATGAAGAAATACCAACTAACCCTCAACTCAGTTAAATGATATTTCAAGAATTGTCTCCCACTTTGGTGAAGAGAAAAGCAAAGCCTAAAACATATATTGAGTAGGTCTTCATTTTGGAATCCACATCCAACACCTCATCACAAGTCCATAATGTTATCTCAATACTTTTTGTACCTTCTACAGTGCCTCATTCATCTTCAATGGTGTAGTGACACCACCTACTATAACATCAACATATTCTACCCTATAACTACCTCCCCTGCTTCCTATCAAAGAAGAACTAGGTGTGAAAAGTTAATAAAGTGTTTATTTACCGCCCATGTTTCTAAGTATCCAATCTTGGGGTATTTTATATGAGCCCCCAATACCAGACAACATGAACCTAATGCCCTACAGGCCCCTCACTAGACCTATGGCCCTACCCATGACTGTCCCTTTGCCCACTATAAATCCTTTTATTGTATCATCCAATTCCAAGGTCTATATGATGGCTAAATTAACTCCAATTCTACCCAAGCCCATGCTTAGGACCCATCCTTAATTACCAAATAAAAGGTGTATTATTTACATACCCTAGGTTCCTCTATTCCTAGCAATTGCTCTAGCTAGCACTAGTTCTTGTTCATCCCCATAAGTAACATTTCCCACATCATCCCCTAGATCTACCTTCATCTTAGTCACCTCTATAATTACTTCTCAAACATCCACCATCTAGGAACTAACATGAAATCATTAACTATCACCATTTACTCATCCTTAGGGGGACATATCAAACAAATCTTAGATAAAATAAATGTAGTTAGCCACAATAGAGAATCAGGACTTGGTTATAATAAACCCTCCCTAGGTCTCACTAAAATTTGACAAGAATTATGGGGCAATGAAGAGGTTAACTAAGAGGAAGGTAACTCATCCAAATCAGAAAAACATGTATGAGTCTAAAGAAACCCTATTTGCCTTATCCAAGAAGAAAAGAGGTAATCATGGACAACATCAAAAATATGAAGATGACCTTGCGAACTCTAAAGGCATATGGTGATGTATCAACAAAATTGGTGTAAGGAATGAAACAAAGAAAAACTGAGCTAGAACAATAACATAAAGCCACATTGCCAGAGGATACCATCACCAAGGTAGAATGGACAATTGAGGTCATGTTTGATACTATGAAAAACTTGCATTAGTATAAAGTAAAATTAGATGAAGTCTACAATAGGATTCTTAAGGTAGAGAGTACCTACAGGACCTATGACACCAAGATAATCAACTTGGCCAAGTTGATTATAATGAATAAATTTAAATAATTAAACTTGATCCCATTAGAGGATTTGAGTATTGATCAGTCCTATATAATTAGAGGAAGGAAAGCTTTGAAATAGTGGATTGATGAATTGAGATCTTTGGGCCATTATCTTACCCAACTTGGTATTATAGTTATAACTCTACTTAAAGAGGTTGAAATCACACACCTTGCTAATAAGGATGGTTCCATTGTCAATAAAGATTATTTTAGCGCCCAGATCCAAAATTTCGTCATCAATTTTAGGAAATAGGCTATGGCTACAGGATTGACCTTTGGTCAAGAAATGGTAGACTTGGAAACATCGGCCAATCAAATAATAGAAAAGGTAGTGGTAATAAATGAGGCTATATGACCTCTCTTGAACAAGCATGATGCAATGTTAGGGCTCACCATTAAATTACTAAAGGAACCCATAATAGATTTGAAATTGATTAATAATGATCATACGAAATTCTCTAGGGCATGGAGGGGGAAAATAGAAGCTAAAAAGAAGGAAATTAACAAGCTAAAAATGGTTACCATAGAAGCTTCTTCCTCTTCAATCCCTCTTGGAATTTATTCTTCCTTAGCTACACTAGGAAGTACCCCCTCTTCAACTGCTATGGTTTCATTTTCATCTTATTCCACATTGGGAGCTTAATTATCATCAACCTCAATAGGATATTATCCTGCCACCTTAGGAGAAAGATAGCCATCTATCAGGATTTTTTTTATTTGATAGGTTCCATGTTTTATTTCAAATCAATACATTATAAAATATTCCCTCTTTGAATAACAAATATTCTTTAGTTATTTAGAACATGAAGAATTTATATCTATGTGACAGCTAGTATGTAGTTAGTTCTTTTGTAGCCAATGTAACCATCTAAGGCATAAAAGAAGATTATATATAGGGGTTGTCCCTCTCATTTGTATTGGAAACTAGAAATTTGTGAAATTAATGCAAATAGAAAGAGAAATTTGACAATTTGTTGATAGTTTCATTACTTTCATATTTTCTTATTTCTCAAGATTTGTAAATGATAAATGGTCTCAT
Organism: Torreya grandis; assembly: GCA_037957365.1. Taxonomy (NCBI): domain Eukaryota; kingdom Viridiplantae; phylum Streptophyta; class Pinopsida; order Cupressales; family Taxaceae; genus Torreya; species Torreya grandis. The sequence continues at coordinate 57,481 of JARHVA010000856.1, read as the reverse complement.
TATTTCTAATGGTTAAATCTGATAGTAGTGTTTCAAATGTACTTTGTTTGTTTGTGATTTATTCTATTCTAACAAAAAAAATTCATGTATGATTTGTTTCCCTTATACTCTATAAATAAATGTGATTAATGCAACTTATTGTAGGTAGATATTTTAAATCATACTTTTTAGATATGTGCATTTTATTTACCCTTGAATCATAACTACATTTATGGTATTTTGAGTCCAGCACTAGAATCTCATGAATTATATTTTTATTTTCACTATTATCAAAGAAAATATGTTGGTCTTTGTTATTGCAAGGCAAACCTTAGTTTCTGATCTACCCTTCTTCCTTTTTTTGAATTTTTTGACATGAATCACCTTATATTAATCTTCACTATAAATATCCATCTATTTGTTTAATTTTGGATAGTAAATTGTCAAAATAAAAATAAATTTTCACCAATATAATGAGAATATATTTCAAAGATATTGTGTCACTATAAAGCTATTGTTGTCCCTATAGTAAGATCTTCTTGTAGACTAAAAGTGGTAGTCATTTAATCATTCTAGAAAAACTAAATTAAGCCCTAAGGTCTTACAGGACCTACATAATAAACTAAGATATATTATTCTATTATGTGCATCATATCCTTGATATAAATATACATCAATAGTTACCTTGTGATGCCATTATTGCAATCTCACTAACTGGTGACATGTTGTCTTAAACTTATTCTTCTTTTTCATAAGTCTTAACAAGATTAGAAACTAAGATTTATTCATTAATATCCCCTTCATGATATACTATAATTTTATCTTCTTCTTCTTCCATATTAAATGGAAATTCATTTATCCAACAAAGATCTTGTTCATAGCACTAAATACACTCTTAACTAGGAAGGATTGTGTTCTCTTCATCTAGATGTTCCTTCTCTTCTTGGCCACTTGATACATCTTGGGAAATGGTCAGTTACATTTCTATTGCATCCACCACTTAAACATCTTCATCATAACCTTCTTGAGGCTCATTTGTAGATGTAACTAAAATTTAAATATTTTCATTTTGTTCACTTGAATTTTCCTCATCTTTTCTCCCTATAATAGGTCCTCCTTCAAAAATGGAGATGGTGGGAGGGAAAAATGGCTCATTTGGTAGAGTGGGATGAATATGCTCATGATTTGGTTTGGGGTTTTAAGGATTACTCTTTCAACCTTTAAGCTTGGGGGTAATTGGATCATTTAGGATCTCTTGAGGAAGAGGAAAAGAGGTTTGTGCTAAAGTTTCTTCATTCTCCTCTTTCCATTTAGAAACCATCCTATCAAATTATAATATACCTTCATCTTATGAACAATTTAAAATTGAGGAGTGGATGAAGGTCTCAATAAACTTGGAAAATTTATTAGTTTGGATTATACAACCTTTTCCCTCTCTTGATTTTGGATTGGCATATGAGGAGTGGGTGAGAAGATTGTAAAATTTATTAGTCAATGAGTTTGAGGAACTTGAAGAGTCAAGTTTTTAAAAAAAATCTCTTTTTGATCAATTACTAAAATCTTGGCCTTGATATCACTAATAATTTTGGGTAGGCTAAGATCAAGAGAACGCTTAATTGAAGTAAAAATGGGTATATATGACTAATGGTATGCTTGTAAAGGTTGGTATGAAGGTTGACAAGATTGGTAAAGTTGTTTAGGAGGAAAAAAAGGATAACATCCTTGGAGGTAATTTTGGTTAGATGCATAATTTGATACATATGAGGGCAAAGTGGTATAATTATAGGGCTAGTACGACTCTTCATAGGGTTGATATGGATCAATAACTTGGATAAAGTTGAAACCTATTTCAAACTCAGCCATGAAACTTTATGTATAAAGAAAAAAACAAAGGGTAATTTCTTGGAAAGAATACATGGGCTACTAAAACTAGTTGAATAAACTTGGATTCACCACTGATGCTTGTAGAAATGTTTCCAAAATTTTATGTATTTAAGTGATAGATGTGGTACTTTGAGTACTTATCCCACTAGGTGTGGTACTTGTTTACTTTGAGTTTCACCCTTTGAGGAGGTGTTTCAGGTCTATTTACTCAATTGACACAATGGGAACTCTTTAAAGTTGTGGGTAGCCTATGACTAAAGAGAACCTATAGAGAGGGTTGGATCCCTTTATGTTACACCTATGAGTAACACTACACCTACTCAACTACACATAAAAAGGGAGAGATAAACTTAACATGAAAGTAAAATAGGTGATGAATCAAATGTCTTAGTCATTAATACTCATTTTTAAGTGCACAAATGAATAATATAATTGACTTAACACCACACAACTCCTAATCTGATCCTCTTGCATTAGTATTTTTTAGAGAGGTTAGATATTCAATACATAATTAAGAGGGAGGAAAGATCTCCACTAATTATCAATGCATGAATTAGATATGACACTAACTACAACCTAAAATAGTGACTTCAAACTAAATAGAGGTGAGAAAATGGGATAACAAATAAAGATAATTGAATCATCACATGATAAGATCAACCATTCATGAATACATACTAAACACACTCATAGAATAAGGTAAAAATCAATCATCTATTGATTCAAATGGCTTAAAAATAGTATGGATTTTCCACATTCATGTGGAGGATCATTTAAAATTCACTTGCAAGATTAAATATAGGAGAAGAGATAGGAGAGATAAAAGGTGGACGTGTAGGAGGATCATGATAGCTAACTTCTAATCAAGAGGTCAGTTGCAACATCGAAAAAGGTGAAAAAATTTACTATAACCTTAAAACTCAACATGTGTCAATTTTGTTTTGATTATTTCCTCATGAAATGTGTCATATTATTCCCTTGGTCTTCTATGACTCATCTTTTTTTCTTTAAATTGACCTCCTTTCTTGATATATGAGTTACAAGTTGACACTCACCTTCAACTACCTTTGAGATTATTGAAGCCTCTTATTCACACTTAGATAATTTTTAATATTATTTTTAAGGTTTATTATATGTATTAGTGGTCCTCAATAACATTTTTAACTTGATACAAGCTCTCATTATTTGGATGACCTTAAGAAGGTCTGCAACCTTACTTCTCTATGCAAACAAGAGGACATTCTCCAATAGGTTTAGTTTTTTTCTTGATAAAATATTATATCACCATTAAGACTCATTTAATTTATGTTATTATACCTATTCCCAAGCTCTAAAATCCTCCCAAATTGGTCAAGAGACTCTCACACACTCAAACACCTTGCAAACTAGTCAAGAACCTCAATTTCCCTTAAGGTAAAGATATGTGTTTTAGATTTATATTCATCCTAATTAATTATAATAAATTAAAACTAATTTAAAAACTTAAATTAAATATATACATATTTCCTTGTAAATTTTCATGATGTTTCATTTATTAAAACTCAAAATATAAACTTTTTGTGAAAATTGGGCTTGTAGGGCAGTAAGTAGGCTAGTTTGCTAAAAAAAATTATATTTTGAGTTATAGAGGGTATCAAGATCTTATTTTTGGATTTGAACTTTAATTAACCCATATAAACATTAAAATCATTACTTGGTCATGATAAATCACAAAACCATCAAAAACACTAATTTTCAAGTCTACAATAACTCAAAAATCATGAACAATGGACCTAGAGAGAGAAATAGGAATATCTTGAGTTTTATGGGGTATAAATACCTAATTAATTTTTTTATATGACCTTCATACACTCATATATATCATAAAATTACTATAATAATTAAATTAATTAATTAAACCTTCTAAAAACACTCTTTCCAGGCTTATAGTGTTGACATAGTCAAGCTAGACATGCATACTCATGGTATTTCTTAGCAATTTGGAATTTTAGATACTTGTTATAAGATTTAGGGGATTTATTAGGTTCAAAAAAATGTTTCCAATAATTTAAAAATCACTATTCATGATTTAAATTACCTCACAACTCATTGCCTGTCATATCAAGTACAACAAAACAATGAGATTTCTTATTAGTACAGGTATGATCCCTGGAAGTTTGCCATGGTTTTATGTTATAGAGACTATTATAACATATTAGACTATTTTAAACCATTAAAATTCATCCATAAATCTCATATATGCTTCTAAAATTATAAAACTAAACTATTGGGGTTTACAAGGGTTTTAGAGGTGCTAAACTTGTTAGCGATTGTTCATAAAGCTTTACCCCTCAAACTCAAAAATATTGACACAAATTTTTTATGAAATATTGGTTCCTTTAAACTATAATATCATTTTTTCTAACACTCTTTCTACTCCATGTATTAATGTTAAACCTACTAACCTTATTTACTTGGGAGTGACATGATGGAGTTCTTGAGAAATCTTTTGCATTGTTTAGATGTACACCTTCTACTTGAGCATGGTTTGGGACCTGAGAAGGATAGATTAAGCTATGGTAGGATATTATAACTTTTATCCATGATCTAATTTATTTAATATACCTTATCCAATGTTGAAACCTGCAAAATCTCATCTAAATGCACCTCCTTTTGCTATGAAACCTCTTCATTTGGAAATATGTCTTGCTATAGTTGCATACAAGATATCAAATGGAGTCATTAAAATATATTGAAACATACCAATAGTTTTTTTTTTTCATACCTTTATTTCCATTTCTTACATCATGAAAATTTTAGACATTAATACAATGAACAAAATAGTTTTTCAAATGTGAGTAACATTGGAAATGTATAAAGTTAGAATTTTGGTTGAGTGTATGGGAATAATAAGGCACCACATGATCTTTATAAAATTTAAATGGCTCTTTTTATAAATTATGTTACCTCTAATAAACTTTAAACACATTGGATTTGATACAAGAAGACCTAGACAAGCACAAACATTAAACCTTAACTTTTATAAAAACCTTAAACTATGCTAAAATACCTTAAAAGACGACCATTTTCAAGGGTGACTAAATAAAACAACACCACCTAAATACTAGAATTATAAATCCAAGTTGATAAACAAGATGACAACTAATTAATTATGACATACTATATATGGGTACCTTGTGGAAAAAACACCACTATTTAGGATTTTCTACAATTTTGAATGTTTAGGATTTTGGGGATATTTAAAAATTTTAGGGATTTTGGAGTATGCAAAATTTTTATGGATTCTATAATATGTGAAATTTTCAAAAAAAAATTAATATGTGAAATTTTTATGGATTTTGGAATATGTCAATTTTTTAAGAATTTTGTAATATGAGATGAATAAGGGTATTGTGATGAGAGAATGTACAGGAATAGGAAAAAGTAAATCTAGGAAAACCTATCAAAGGGAAAGGTAACCATGGGAGTAATTTCTCAATATGGATAGGATACATGAATAAAGTAACTATTTAGACATGAAAAATTATGTAGATGTCACTCAACAATAATGGATAATAGGATACAACTTCTTCCTTACAATAAAAAACTTGGGTGTGAATGGGTTGTATGGTGGAATGTGAACAAGAAAGGGAATCAAGGGAAAAATAAAGTCTTACAAGCCATAATAAATTTCCATAATTATAAAATTATTCTATAAAATAACATCTAACACAAAAACTATACTGCACTTATGATCTTCACTGATACTGAAGACTAGTCAGATTTATTTGATGAGATGCATTTGTAATCAAATTTGGTTAGTAATAGGATAGAAGGTGAGGAAGAGTGAAATAATTCCCCCAATAATGGGTGAAAAAACATATCAAAATATAATATAATATAAATACCCCTAAGAAGGAACATTTAGAGACCATAGTGTGACAACCTTAAGTATGAAAGCACTTAACATGTATAATATTCATTGGCTTGTCAAATTCATCACCATCTTCAGTAGCTAATTTGTAATCATTATACCCATATTTATCTATTATTTTCACTTTTATTTTAACCCTTTGAGGATACTACAAGACTTTCCTCATCTAAGTGTCATAATGGAATCACCTCTAGGCTTGTGGGTAGCCTAAGGAATGAGGTGAGTCTCTAGGTAGGGCTAGCTCCCTCGATGTACCACTATGAATCAAACTAAAACTAAACTTTGGGGGTGAAAAGGGAGAAAGAGACTAAAATAAAATATAAAATAATGGAGGTGATACACCAAATTTACTGATGACATTCAACCATATGCATATTAAACTTGAGACCAAGCAACAAACCAAACATACACTCGTCCATTCTACAACTTCAGACATCAATGTTACATTGTGAGGTCAAGATGAACATCTAGGTGAAGGATAACTAGATGGACTAGAACAAAGGCCTTAAATGGTACATGATGAAGATAAAAACTCACTTAATCCTTGACATATCATAAAACACTTCACATGCCCTACAAGAAGTTTTCTAAATGCAAATAAGTTACAAGAATGAGATAACATGATAATGAAACAAGAGTGTCACTTAAGTAAAATCAATCATTAAAATTAAAAAAACTCTAAAAATTCATAAAATATGTAACACTTAGTCACTTTATTGATAAAAGGTATACAAATGAGCAATCATTCACCATACTCAGGTAGATCATCCAATACAAAGCCAAAAAGGCTAGTTCTTATAAATTTTGTGTGTGAGAGAGAGAGAGAGAAAAAGAGAAGTCCAAAGGTCATAATGGAAACTTTTCAAGATGAGATAATCAGTTACTTATGCATTTAATAGATATATGGGGTGATCCAATAAATATCAAGAGCTACAAGTGTCATCTCAAATCATCAAACTCTTGCAAAGTGGCCTAAAACTCTTTTTTCTGCACAAAAAACTACCTTCATGATTAGGATTTTTTGAGTGAATTTAAACTAATCTAGGTTAGGTATAAATATTATAATGGAAATGGAAGCTCTTATACATTCCTTTCCATGTACTGGTTTCATTCTTGGTTTTTTGGAATCACCTAGAAAAGAGCCATCATCACCTACACTCTAAGAAACCTCCTTCTCATGCACCTTAAACACTTGTCTTCAAAGTTCATTCAAGTCCATAAAATTTATTGGTTGACATGTTTAAAGACCCTCCATATTCTTGGATGAATAAAGGCTACCTTAAAATAACTTTACTTAAATATTTTCTTCCTTTTATCTAGCTTACCCAATATGTTAAATTTGACTAGCTGAGTTGAATCACCTAGTTGGGGCACTTGGACATTGTTTTAGGGAATGAAATGATTATGAGGATTTATTACAAGTATCAATATTCTATCCAAACTTTGTTTCATATCTTAACTCCTCCTGTATCTTTGAAAACACATAAAATAGTGAGAAAAATATTATTTTGTACCTTGTTCATAAATTCAATATAACTAATCATGGTGTGAAGTAGACTGAGGGAGTCCTCTCAAAGTTCCAATATCTATTTTGGTCAAACTATGCCACTAGACTATATTTCAAACCCCACATTCCAAAAATAGTTATTTTAAGGGTTTTATAATGGTTTTAGACCTATTTTGTGTCTTATGGATTTTTCATAAAACTTGGACATCCAACCTACCAAAAAATTCCACAAATTTTAAGTTTAATACATCCACCAACATCCTTGAATTCCTCTGGCCTCCATGCAAAGTGTCATGAATGCTGTGAGAATCACAACTTTAGTTATCATGCTTGTTATCTTGGCTTTACACAAGTATAAGTGGGTTTAATCTCAAAAATGGTTTTCCTATGACTTCTAATACACCCATATAGCTTATAAACCTCTGTTATACTCCCATAAACATGTTTCAATTCATTTATATGCTTGTTTTATACTAGAAATGGAAGTGAATACTCATTTTGGATATAGGCTTCATCATGACTAGTAATACTAAGTTGTTTCTTTAGTAAAAATGACTTATTTATGTTTCCCCTACTTTCCAATGGCCTAAAAACATCTGATTCCATTTCATGCACATGCTCTAGTAGTCTATAAGTCTTTCGTAGGACTAAAAATGGAAATGACCTCACACTTGGTCATTAGGCCTAAATCTTCCTTCTAGGTTTCACTTCATACTTGAGGGTCTAGGCCACTATGTCTAGTTATATCTCCTCATTATCAATATATCATGTTGTCAAATACCTTTTCTTAAGATGAAAACATATTTTGGTTCACCTTTCACCATTTCACACTCAAAATTGTCAAAGTATGCATGAGGGGAAGTTACCCCTATCTAAGACAAAATAGGGGGTACTTCCCCTATTTTATCAATAATTTTGAATATATTATTGTCTTATATAATTCATGAGGGTTTTCTACACAAAACTTGATCCCTTGGTTGAGTGTTTTGACCCCCCATTTCATCATATTCCAAGACACTAGCTTTTTCAAAAGTAAACTGTGAGGAGCTTTAGAAGTTTGACTGAGCTTTGCATTTGGAAGTGCATCTCAATTAATTTTTTTATTAATATGAATTTATAAATTTTATATAAGTATTATGAAGGTGCTTCATATCCTTACTTCAACTCTATAAAATCACAAAAGTCTCCATATGCTCCTATTAAGACTAGACTGCTTGTTATTTCTGACTATGTTTTCCTACCTTCAAAAGTCTAAATGTAGGTGTAAGTTGAATGATTTGTCTTAAAAAAAAAGTACAAAACATCTTATTACTCTCCAAGGATAATTAATAATTATTTGGATTCATAGACTTCCCTTCATATTCCTTTCTTAGTCAAACTGATTTCTAACTATGACTATGTTTTCTCTTAAAGTTACACCTATGGGTATAATATGCATGACCTGACCTCGAAGATAGTGCTACAATACATTATTTTATTCCTTTATTTTAATTTTGTATTTATTTTTAATCATTTTTCTTCCCTACCTAGTTTGGACTATTTTTTAGACATCTTATCTCAGCTTGGTGTTACCTACAATTATCACTGACTATGTTAGAGTAAAATAGGGGTCCTAACTATGGGGTAATTGCACAATTCAGACTTAAAAAAATGCACACAACTTCATATTAATAACCTATATTTATTTTAGGTTTATTATGTTTTCTTTCCTTCATACTCAAGTTTTGTTAACTTTGCAAGCAACATATCTTGCTTACTGTCTAGAGACAGTCACTTATAGTGGTTGTAGGTGTGCATATGTTTCAAATGAGTTAGTTATGATGTTGATTGGACCCATCATTGATCCCTCTAAGGTAAAAATATGTATGTTTTAACTGGTATTCCTCTTTTAATCCTTAAAACATCATCTAATCACCAAAATATCTCTTTGCCTATTTGACTGAGACAAACCCCTTTAGACCCTATTGTAGGTGTCCCTATGTACAAACTATGAGTGTGAGTAGGAGTTCAAAACATAAAGTACCATCCTCCTTGCATGGATTTATTCCAAGGATGTTTTTTGAGTCATAATAAGTCCTCTTATCATGAAAATAAGTTGCATTATTATCATCTTGAGACTAGAAAAGGTCTTTTGTAATTCAAGACCTGTAGATTTTACTATATGCTTTTAGTGTCCAAATGCATACTTTTAAGACTCTCAAACACTAAGTCTTTCTAGTCTTAGGATCTGCCTCTTGTGAATAGTTTTAGTCTTATCATGATACTATACAATGAAGTTATATATCCTCCACAAGAACCTATCTAGCATTCTTATTCAAAATCTATAAAAATGGGAGGTGCTTTGTTTTGTCTCTTTAGAGACTCAGTCCCTAAACTCAAAATTGTTAACATTTGGAGTAACACCAAACTCTCTTTGGGTTTCCAATATATCATATCTATAAAAATCACTTCCATAGTCCCATGTATACTTTTTATAGCTTGGCATTCTCTTTGTACATCCTTGTCAGATCTCTATTGGAGGGAATCATGTAGGTATATATTTTGTAATGCAGGCAGGGGTCATAGACATTAACTATTATGCATGGAAAGTGTAAATTTTTATATTCTATATCATTTATTACTCTCCTAAAATGAGACCTTAATATCAAAAGATGCATATCACAAGCTAAAACTTGATTCCTACATAATCTCTATTATATGCACCTATAGGTGCACTTTCATGGCAGACTGAGAGGTTGTATGGGTAATGTGCATGGTTTGAGCCTCTTGTGAGTTTATCTTCAATTAAAAACCTCAAATTAATTCTTAATATGTTATTACATATGAATAAAATTTCAACATCCTCCCTAAAACATGAAATAAGTGTCATGGCACTTGGTTGATTGTGTATGACAACCATAAGGTCAACTGATTATATGATTGTCTTATGATTCTATTCTCATGGGGTATGATTTATTGAATTAAATTAAAAGGTTAATGTAAAATATATAACCTTTAAAACATGTAAATTACACTATTACAACCCCTTGTGACCATTGAATAAGCATTAAAAAAATAGAAGATAATGGAAGTCTGCCCACAACATAAAAAGGACCAGTTTGCTAACTTGAAGCTATTAACCCATAAAATAAAATTTAAACCTTAATAAAATAATTGGAAGTGTTATATAATGAGACAAAAATAATTTTTATCAAACAAGAATAATTGGTTTGAAAGGAATTGCTCAAACCAAGGAAAAATTCACAGGGTGTACAAATGAGGACACAAATTTGGAAGGCCAACTTAAAATAGATTATTCATAAAGAAAATTAAACCATTTAAAAAATTATTACTATTAAAATTTATCTCCCTAATATTACTATCACTTCCCATAAGTTTTTGACTAGAAACCCCTTGTGTTGACCGTACCAAGCAAAAAACTAAGTGTCACTTCAATCTGCCAAGAAAGGTTAAAAGAAAGCAAAATGGTTTTGGACCAGTTTTTACACCTATAAAACAAATAAAAAATGTAAATTATCTCTAGGAATATGGATAGACGTTCCATGGCCTCCTCACATGTGTCACACTTCCAAAGGAGTCGTACACGTGTCATTTTCTTCCTTTTCTTAAGGAAAATTGACTTTCTTTTGATGAAACTACAAAATTTCAATTTTTCAGTTACTTAAGACCTTTGTGGACACATGGGGAATTAAATAAAACTTTGATACTTTCAAATTTCCTAATAAATATGTACAAATCATTAAATGCACTATTTTTTACCCTTAAAATCACACAAAATGATAAATAGACCTAGAAACTAATTGACCAAACCTAGTACAACATTAATAGAAATAAAATGACCTATAAAACACCTCATTGAAACACATTATACCCCCTTAAAGGCTTATAAATAAATTTTTTTACTAGGGGTGCCCTAATTTGACCTAAAAGTCAAATTTGGTCAACAAATTGGTGACTCATGAGGGTAGTATGCCAATTATACTAACTAGACAAGTAGCCTTATTAGTCCATTGGGTTTAGGAGTCATATAAGGAATGATACAAATAAGATAATTTGACCATTGACAACCAATATTTTATCAATACAATACACTAAGACTACCTCAACCACACAAAGCAAAAGGCACACACAATGAAGAAAGCAAACACACAAGACACACACATGTGCTCTAAGCACTTAGGAGAAGTAAAGAAAAAATATTGTGTACAACTAAAAATTATCATACCTCCCTCCTAGATCAAAAGGGAAGTTTGAAGCATCATCTTCTTCATGAGATGAAACATGATGTAAAGCATGTTTCTCTTTAGATTATGTGTGCAATGGATCATACTTGTTATTTGACACTTCAATTGTCATGTTATCAAGTATACCAGCTTTAAATAGGTCTCTAATGTAGACATATTCCTCTTTCATCAAAACATCTTCAACCTTTGTTATGTAGATCTTCAATTACAACCTTAAATGATGATTGTGTAAGACATACCTTCTTGTCTCCCATGGTGTTCTATACAAGATTAGGCTTCTCCTCAGCTGCAATATTTTCTATCTCATCAAGGAGATTTGAAAACTCTATCCAAACTTAGTCATTTTATTCCATATAAATCTCTACTTTCACCTTGTCATATGCTTGACCTTCAAGTTGGCAAAGATCTTCAAGATCTTAAAGTAGCACTATTTATAACTACCAAGTATCCCTATTCTCTTTATCATCTAGAACCATTTCCTTTCCCACATTCTCTTCTTGATGTATGATGTCATCAATCTGATGTCCTTTAAACTCCATTACATCATCAAGTGGATTCATGATAGTTGGTTATTGACCAATAGAAAGTGATTCTTCTTCATGCTTGGTTGAATATTCCATATCATGTTTACGTCCATAGATAAGCTTATCATTAAGTGTATAATCTCTTGGAGAAGGAGAAGCTTTACACAAATCATCAAATTCTTTAAAAATGGCATTGAACCTCTACCATAAGTCTTCTTCTTCATGGTTTCCATCTTCAAGAATCACTTCTTCTACCTTGACCTCATTAATATCTCTTATGACTGCCAATCCTTGAGAAATGACTTATATTTCACTCTTGATAACACATGAAACTTCATGTTTGATATGGTTATCCACCACTTTTGGATCAGATGTATATTCTTTCTCAAAATATACAATATCTTCCATTTCCTTCTCCTTCATGGTGGTGCCAAGAATAGGCATCTTGAAATCATGTGATCTAGCCCAACAAGGCTGCCAAGGAGGTAGGTTTTCTTGAAGAAAGAGTTATCTTTATTTATGAACCATCTAATATTCTTTATTTTCCCATACCATAGGTCCATCAAGGAAAATGGTAATGGAATGAAGACAAAGTGAGCTAGTTGGTGGAGGTGGCACATAGAACTTAAAATCAGATTGAGGGTGAAGTGTAAGAGACTCCTCATGTACACAAATCTCTTCAAATATAGAGACATTAGCTAGTGGATTGATATTTTTTTCACCAAGGGGAGTCCCTATGTTTATTTAATCTTCATAATCACTCATGAAATCCTCTTAATCAGCCATGAATTGGATTTACTCTTCTTTACTTGCCTCTCTCAAAATAGGCTCATGGATTTGAGGTGAAAGAGATAGAACATGAGATGTAATGGAAGGTGAAGGGATTTGAAATGGAGTGTGGAATGGAGGATACCATTAATGACTATATTTTTAATAGAGGAAGGAACTATTGAGCTCATATGGAAGTAAAACCTTAGGCTAGTTAGGAGGAGAAACATCTACATGAGTAGGAACTTCACTTTTCCAATGATATCCTTGTGTATAATCCATGGAAGAATTTGTTGTACAAAAATCATAGGAATGTTATTGAGTTTTATAGGCATAATAATATGAATGAAAAGGCTCATATTGAGTTTGATATTGAAGTGTTTCTTGATAGCCATTCTCAGATTGTCCTACAACATGATGTCCATATGGAGAGGGAAATGAAGGACTATAGGACTACCATGTATCATAATCATATTAAGGGGAAAAGTTTGGTTCATATAAAGGTTTATTTTAGGGTTGATAAACTTCATGAAAAGGCTAAATATAGTCATACCAAGGCTAATTAAGAACTTGTTCACATTGATTAGGAATGGCACAAGCTTGGAAGGTTTCACCAACTTGTAGGGAACAAAACTCAACACCAAAGTTAGCCATGAAACCTTCATCTAGAAGAAAGGACATACGAAATTATCACCACTAATATTCAAAATAATACCTAGGCTACTTAACCAATTGATACAACTTTGTATTTTACATTGATGCTTGAATAGATGCCTCTAAAGGATGATGTGTTAAAGGACAACACCAAAAATCCTCTAATGCTTGGAATAAGAGTCCCAGAAAGCATGTCAAAAACTATTGTCACTTTTATTTTCACCATTTAAGGAGATTATAATTATCTTCTCATCTAAGTGGCATAATGGAATCACCTCTAGGCTTGTGGTAAACTTAACAAATGAGGTGAGTCTCTAGATAGGGCTCGTTCCCTTGATATACCACTATGGATCAAACTACAACTAAATTTGAGGGTTGAAAATGGAGAAAAGAACTAAAATTAAAGATAAACTAATGGAATTGATACACCAAATTGATTTATGACATCCGGCCATATGCATATTACACTTGAGACCAAGCAACAAACCAAGCACACACTCTTCCAATCTATAACTTCTCACATCAATGTTACATTATGAGGTCAAGATGAACATCTAGGGTAAGGAGGACCAAAAAAGAGGCCTTTAATATAAAATGATGAAGATAAAAACTCTCTTAATCCTTGATATAACCCAAAACACTTCACATGCCCTATAAGAAGAAATTTTCCAACTACAAACAAGTTGCAAGAATGAGCTAACATGCTAAGGAAATAAGAGTGCCACTTAAGCAAAACCAATCATTAAAATGAAAAAAACTAATAAAATTACTATAATAGGTAGCACTTAGTAATTTTATTTATCAAAATGTTTACAAATGAGTAGGGCTTCACCATACATAGGTGAAACATCCAATACAAAGCCAAAAATACTAGTTCTTATAGAACTTGTGAGAGAGAGAGAAGAAAAGAAGTCCAAAGGTCATAATGGACACTTCTCAAGTTGAGAGATTAAATTAATTATACATGTGAGAGATATATTTGGTGATCCATTCAATACTAGGAGCTGAAACTGTCATCTCAAATCATCAAACTCTTGTAAAGTGACCTAAAACTCCTTTTCTTGCATAAAAAATTGCCTTCATGATTAGTCTTATTTGAGTGACTTTCAACTAATCCATGGAAGGTAAAATGATAGGAATGGAAGGGTAGGATATCATAAATTACTTTCCATGCATTATTTACATGCCTAGTCTTCTTAAATCACTTGGAAGAGAGCCATTATCACCTACACTCTAGGAAACCTCCTTCTCATGCACCTTGCACACTTGTCTTCAAATTTGGATTCAATTTTATCATTAATGTCCATAAAAGGTAAGTTTTAACGTGTTTAAATACCCTACATTCCATTGGAATCATCAATCGCATCTTAAAATCATTTTACTTGAATATTTCCTCCCTTTTATCTAGCTTGCCCAATATGCCAGATTTGACTGGCTGAGTTAAATCACCTGGTTGGGGAACTTATACATTTTTTTAGGGAATTAAAATAATATGAGGAGTTATTAAAATTATCAATATTCTATCCAAACTTTTTTTCATCTCTTAACTCCTACAACCTACACAACACACAAAATAGTGGTAAAACCCCTATTTTGTACCTTGTCCATATAAGTCAGTACAACTAATCATGGTGTGAAGCATCTTGAGGGAGTCCTTTCCAAGTTTCGATAGCTATTTTGGTCAAACTATGCCCTTATATTAGCTTTCAAACTCTATTTTCCAAAACTATTTATTTCAAGGGTTTTAGACCTATTTCAGGTCTTAAGGATTGTTCATAGAACTTGGATGTCCAACCCACCAACAAATTCCACAAATTTTAAGTTTAAGACATCCACCAACATCCTTGAATTCCTTTTTCCTCCATGTAAATTGTCATGAATGATGTGAGCATAAAAACATGACCTATCATGGTTGTTTTCATGTCTTTACACAAGTCTTAGTGGGTTTGATCTCAAAAATGGTTTTCCTATGACTTCTAATACACCCAAATAGCTTAGAAACTTCTGATATGGTCCCATAAACATTTTCAATGTCATTGATATGCTTAATTTATACTATAAATGGAAGTGACTAATCATTTGGGATATAGGCTTCATCATGCCCAACAAGACTGAGTTATTTCTTAGGTAAAAATAACCTTCCTTATGTTTCCCCTACTTTCCAATTTCCTAAAAACATTTTATTCCATTTTATGCATATGATCCAATAGTCTATAAGTCTTTCCTAGGACTAAAAATGGAAATGACCTCACACTTAGTAATTAGGCCTAAATATGCTTTATAGGTTTGACTACATACTTGAGGGTCTAGACCACTCTATCTAGTTCTATCTCCTCATGCTTGGTCTATCATTTTGTCAAATACCTTTTCTCAAGCTTAAAACATCTTTTGGTTCACCCTTCACCATTTCACACTCAAAATTGTCAAAGTATGTATAAGCGGAAGTACCCCCTATCTAAGATAAAATAGGGATACTTCCTCTATTTTCTCAAGCCTTTTGAATATATTATTTTATTTTATAATTAATTAGGGTGTTCTACACAAAACTTGAGCCATTGGTTTAGTGTTTTGATCCCCTAAATCATCAAATTCCAAGACTAGTTTCTTCAAAAGAAGACTATGAGAAGTTTTAGAAGATTGATTAAGCTTTGTATTTGGAATTACCTCTCCTTAATTATTTTGTATTAAAATTATTTTACTAATTTTATATAATTATTATTAATGTGCTTCATATCCTTACTTCAACTCTCCAAAATCACACAAGTCTCCATATGCTCCTATTATGACTAGACTAGTTATTTCTAACTATGTTTTCCTAACTTTAGAACCCTGTCTGTAGGTGTAAGTTGAATGTTTTGTCTTTATAAAATAGTACACAACCTATTATAACTATCCTAGGATCATTTTTAATTATTTTTATTCATAAACTCCCCTTGATATTCCTTGCTCATTCAAACTAATTACTAATTATGATTGTGTTTGCTCTCAAAGTTACACCTATGGGTATAATATGCATGACCAGACCTTAAAGCTACTGTTACAATACATTCTCCTCTTCCTTTAGGTTCATTTGTTATTTATTTTTAAGTAATTGTCTTCCCTACCTAGATTGGACAAGATCTTAGATGTTTTATCTCAGCTTGGTGTCACTACAATCATCACTAACTATGTTGGGGCAGAACAAGGCTCCTAGCTATGGCATATTTACATAATTCAACCTTAAAAAAATGCACGTAGCTTCCTATTAACACCCTAGTGTCATTTTTTATTACTTAGTTTTTTCTTCCTTCATACTCAAGTTGTGTTAACCTTGCAAGCAACATATCCTGCTTTATGTCTAATATAGTCACTTATAGTGGTTGTAGGTGTGCATATGTTTCAAAAGAGTTGGTTGTGATGTTGATTATACCTCTAATGGATCCCTATTAGGTCATAATATTTATTTATTAAATGGTCTCCCTCTTAGAAATATCTCTCTACCTATTTGACTGAGACAAACCCCTTTAGACCCTGTTATAGGTGTCCCTGTGTGCAAACTATGGGTGTGAGTAGGAGTTCAAAACATAAGGTACCATCCTCCTTGTGTGGATTTATTCAAAGGATGTTATTTGAGTCATATTAATTCCTCCTAGCATGAAAAAAAATTTCATTATCATATTGATATTAGAAATGGTATTTTGCAATTCAAGACTTTTAAATGTTACTATATGCTTTTAGTGTCCAAATGCATACTTTTAAGACTCTCAAACACTAAATCTATCTAGTCGTAGGATCTCCCTCTTTTACATAGTGTTATTTATATAATGAGACTATCCAATGAAGTTATCTATCCTCCACAAGAACCTATATATCATTCTTATTCAAAATCTCTAAAAATGGGAGGTGTTTTATTTTGTCTCTTTAGAGACTCAGTCCCAAAACTCAAAATTATTCACATTTGGAGTTACACCCCACTCTCTTTGGCTTAACAATATATTATATATATCAAAATCACTTCCATATTCCCATGAAGACTTTTTATAGCTTGGAATTCTCTTTCTAAATCCTTGTCAAATCTTTGTTAAAGGGAATCATGTAGGTATATATTTTGTATTGCAGACATAGAGCATAGACATTGAGTTTTATGCATGGCAAGTGTAACTTTGGATCTTCTCTAGCATTTATTATTCTCCTCCAATGATACCTTCATATCAAAAGAGAAAATATATGCACCTATAGGTGCTCATTCATGTTAGACTGAGAAGCTATATGGGTAATATGCATGGTTTGAGCCTCTTGTGAGTCTATATTCAATTCAAAACTTCAAATTCATTCTTCATACCTTAGAACATATGAATAAAATGTCAACATCCTCCTTGTAATGTGAAATAAGTGTCATGGCACTGGTTGACTGTGTATAACAGTCATAGGGTCAACTGATTATATGATGTATTATGATTCTATTCTCATGGGATATGCTTTGTAGAATGACATTGAAAGGTGAAGGGAAACCATATAACCTTTAAAACATGGAAATGACACTATTACAATCCCCTTGTGACCATTAAAGAATCATAAAAAAATAGAAGACAATGGAAGTTTACCCATAATATAAAAAAGACCATTTTGCCAACTTGATGCTATTAACTCATCAAATAAACTTGAAACCTGAATACAAGAATGGGAAATTTTAGAGAAGGAGACAAAAATAATTTTTAACAAACATGAACAACTATTTTGTATATAATTTCTCAAACCAAAGGAAAACTGATAGGGTGTACAAATGAGCAGACAGATTTGGAAGCCCAACTTCAAATACATGATTTATAAATAATAATTAACCATTTCCAAAAAAATGGATCTTCCTGAGTGTACTGTCACCTCCCAGAATCATTTGACCTAAAACCCCTTGTCCTAACCGTACCAAGCAAAAACTTGAGTGTCATTTCAATCTACTAAGAAGGGTGAAAAGAGAGAAAAATGATTTTGGACCAATTTTGACACTTCTAAAACAAATCAAGAATTTAAATGATATTTATTACTATAGAGAGATTTTCCATGGCCTCCTCACATGTGGCACACTTTCTAAGGAGTCGTACATGTGTCATTTTCTTCCTTTTATTTAGGAAAATTGACTTTCTTCTAATGAAACTACAAATTTTTAGTTTTTTTAATTACTGAAGACTTTTTTGGACACATGGGTCATGACATCATGTTTTGAAATTTTCACATTTCCCAAAAACCCGTACAAAGCATTTAATGTAATATTTTTTACCCTTAAAATGACCCAAAATGATAAATAAACCTAGAAACTAATAGACCAAACCTAGTACAACATTAATAGACATTAAATGACCTATGAGACACCTCATTAAAACACATTATACCCCCTTAAAGGCCTAAAAATCAAGTATTTTACTAGGGGTGCCCTAATTTGACCTAAAAGTCAAATTTGGTCAACAAATTGGTGACTTATAGGGGTAGTATGCCTATTATACTAACTAAACCAGTAGCCCTATAAGTCTATTGGGTTTAGGAGTCATCTAAGGATTGAGACAAATAAGAGACTTTGACCATTGACCACCAACCTTTGATCAAGATAAGAAACTAAGACTACCTCAACCACACAAAGCAAAGGGCACACATAATGAAGAAAGCAAACACACAAGACACACACATGTGCTCTAAGCACTTAGGATAAGTAAAGAACAACTAATATGTACAATTAACAATGATCATACCTCCCACTTGGATCAAAAGGGAAGTTTGAAGCATCACCTTCTTCATGGGATTAAATATGATGTAAAGTATGTTACTATTTGGATTGGATGTTCAACGGATCAGACTTGTTATTTGTCACTTTAATTGTCATGTTATTAAGTATACCATATTCAAATAGGTTTCCAATGTATACATATTCTTCTTGCATCCAAACATCTTCAACCTTGTCATGTAGATCTTCAATTGTAACCTCAAATGATGATTGTGCAAGGCATACCTTCTCATCTCCCATGGTGTTCTCAACAAGATTAGGCTTCTCCTCATCTCCAATATTTTATATATCATCAAGGAGATTTGAAAAATCTATCTAATATTGGTCATTGTCTTCCATATAAACCTCTACTTTCACCTTGTCATATTCTTGACCTTCAATTTAGAAAAGATCTTCCAACTCTTGAAGCAGATCTATTTGTAGTTTCCAATCATCCCCATTCTCTTTATCATCTAGAACCATTTCCTCTCACACATTCTCTTCTTGATGTATGATGTCATCAAGCTGATGTCCTTCAAACTCCATTACATCATCAAGTGTTTTCATGACAATTGGTTCTTGACTAGTAGAAAGAGCTTCTTCTTCATGCTTGCTTGAATACTCCATATCATATTTACATCTATAGACAAGATTTTCATCAAGTGTACAATCTCTTGGAGAAGGATAAGCTTTACATAAATCATAAAATTCTTTTAAAATGGAATTTAACATATACCATAAGTCTTCTTCTTCATGGTTTCCATCTTCAAGAACCACTTCTACCTTGATCTAATGAATATCTCCTAAAACTGCTACTCATTGAGAAATGACTTGGCTTTCACGCTTGATAAAAAATGTCACTTCATGTTCAAGATCGTTATCTATCACTTTTGGATCATATTTATATTATTTATCAAAATCTACAAGATCTTCCATTTCCTTCTCATTCATGGTGGTGCCAAGACTAGGTATCTTGAAATCATGTGATCTATAGCCCAACAAGGCTGCCAAGGAGGTAGGTTTTCTTGAAGCAAGAGTTTATTTCTTTATCAACCAACTTATATTATTTAGGTTCCCATACCACAATTTCATCAAGTAAAAGTGTAATATAATGAGTACAAAATGATCTAGTTGGTGGAGTTAGCACATAGAACTCAAAATCAGATTGAGGGTGAAGTGTAGGAGACTCTTCATGTACATAGATCTCTTCAAATATAAAGACCTTAGCTAGTGGATTGATATTTTGTTCACCAATAGGAGTCCCTATGGTTATTTTGTCTTCATAATAACTCATGAAAGCCTCTTGATCAGCCATGAATTGGATTTTCTCTTGTTTACTTGTCTCTCTCAAAATAGGTTCCTCCTTGAGAAGGGGTGAAGGGAAAGATTGATGGATAAGCTCATGGATTTGAGGTGAAAGAGCTAGAACATGAGATGTAATAGAATGTAAGGGATTTGATCTAGATCATGTAATGGAGGAGAATATTAATGAGTATATTTGGAAAATAATAAGGTACAAGTGAGCTCATATGGAAGTGAAACCTTGGGCTGGTTAGGAGGAGAAACATCTACATGAGTAGGAACTTCACTTTGCCAATGATATCCTTGTGTATAATCCATGGAAGCATTTGATGTAAAATAATCATAGTAATTCTCTTAAGTTTTATAAGAATCATAACATGAATGACAAGGCTCATATTGAAGCTAATAGTGAAGTGTTTCTTGATAGCCATTCTCATAGGATTGTCCAATAACATGATGTCCATATGCAAAGGCAAATGAAGGACTATAGGATTTCCATGGCTCATAAGGTTGTTGAGGGGAAATTTTCAGCTCATATCAAGGCTGATTTTAGGATTGATACACTTCATGACAAGGTTGACTATATTCATACCAAGGCTCATTAATAACTTGTTCACATTGATGGGGATTGGCATAAACTTGGAAGGTTTCACCAACTTGTAGGGAACAAAACACAACACCAAATTCAGCCATGAAACCTTCATTTGGAAGAAAGGACATAATAAATGATCATCAACAATATTTAAAATAATACCTAGGCTACTTGACTAGCTAATTCAACATTAGAGTCACCATTGATGATTAAATAGATGCCTTCAAATGCTGATGTGTTAAAGGACAACACCAAAAATCCTCCAACTATTGGAACAAGAGTCCCACTAGGAATGCCAAAAACTATTATCACTTGTATTTTCACCCTTTGAGGAGATAACATGTCTCTCCTCATCTATGTGTCATAATGGAATCACCTCTAGGCTTGTGGGCAACCTAAGGAATGAGGTGAGTCTCTAGATAGGGCTAGCTCCCTTAATGTACCACTATGGATCAAATTATAACTAATTTTGTGGGATTAAAAGGGAGAAATACATTAAAATAAAATATAAACTAATTGAGGTGATATACCTAATTGACTTATGACATCCAACCATATGCATATTACACTTGAGACCAAGCAAAAAACCAAACATATACTCTTCCAATCTACAACTTCACACATCAATGTTACATTATGAGGTCAAGATAAATATCTAGGCTAAGGAGGACTAGACAAAAGGACTTTTATGGCACATGATGAATATGCAAACTCACTTAATCTTTGGCATATCCCAAAACACTTTGCATGCCTTTTAAGAAGAAGTTTTCCAACTATAAATAGGTTGCAAGAATGAGCTAACATGCTAAGGAAATAAGAGTGTCACTTAAGAAAAATCAATCATTAAAATGAAAGACATAATGAATATTCATATAAAGAGGTAACACTTAGTAATTTTATTAATCAAAATGTATACAAATGAGAAGGGATTCACCATACTCAGGTGGATCATCCAATACAAAGTCAAAAAGGCTAGTTTTTATAGAACTTGTGAGAAAGAGAGAAGAAGAGAAGTCCAAAGGTCATGATGGAAAATTGTCAAGCTAAGAAAATAAGTTACTTATGCATATGAGAGATATATGGGGTGATCCAAGAAATATAAAGAGCTACAACTTTCATCTCAATTCATCAAACTCTTGCAAAGTGGCCTCAAACTCCTTTTCTTGCACATAAAACTAACTTCATGATTAGGCTTGTTTGAGTGACTTTAAACTAATATAGGGAAATTAAAATGATTTTAATGTAAGGAAAGGCTCTCATACATTCCTCTCCATGCATTGGTTTCATTCTTGGTCTTTTGTAATCACTTAGAAGAGAGAGATCGTCACCTACACTCTAAGAAACCTCCTTCTCATGCACCTTGCACATTTATCTTCAAATTTATCTTTAATTGTTCATTAAATTCTATACAAGGTAGTTTTTGACATTTTTAAAGACCCTCCATGTCCTTTTAAGCACTAGGGGTACCTTGAAATCACTTTACTTGAAGATTTCCTCCCTTTTATCTAGCTTGCCCAATATGCTAAATTTGATTGGCTGAGTTGAATAACCTATTTGGGGCACTTAGACATTTTTTTAGGGAATGAAATTAATATTAGGAGTTATTAAAAGTATCAATATTCTCTCCAAACTTTGTTTCATATCATAACTCCTCCTGTAGCCTACACAACACGTAAAATAGTGAAAAAACATAATTTTGTACGTTGTCCATATAAATTAGTACAACTAATAATAGTTTGAAGCAACATAATGGATTCCTCTCCAAGTTAAAATAGATATTATAGTTAAAATAGTCCCTTAGATTATCTTTCAAACTCCACTTTCCAAAATTGGTTTCTCTAAGGGTTTTGCAAGGGTTTTAGACCTATTTCGGGTCTTAAGGATTGTTCATAAAAATTGGACATCCAACCTAACAAAAATTAAATAAATTTGAAGTTAAATACATCCACCAACATCATTTAATTCATTCATCCTCCGTGCAAAGTTTCATGAATGATGTGATCATCACAACTTGACGTATCGTGCTTGTTTTCTTGGCTTTGCACAAGTATGAGTGGGTTTGAGCTCAAAAAAGGTTTTAATATAACTTCTAATTCACCCAAATAGCTTAAAAACCTCTGATACAGTCCCATAAACATGTTCTAAGTCATGTATATGATTGTTTTAAGCTAGAAATGGAAGTGACTACTCATTTGGGATATAGGCTTCATCATGCCCAACAAGAATGAATTGTTTCCTTAGTAAAAATTACCTTCCTTATATTTCCCCTAATTTAAAATTGCCTAAAAAAATTTTATTCCATTTCATGCACATGATCCAATAGTCTATAAGTCTTTCCTAGGAATAAAAATGGAAATGAACTCACACTTGGTCATTAGGCCTAAATCTGCCTTTTAAGTTAGACTTCATACTTGAGGCTCTATACCAATATATCTATTTATATCTCCCCATTATTGTTTTATAATGTTATGAAATACATTTCCTCAAGCTTAAAACATCTTCCAGTTCACCCTTCACCATTTCACACTTTAAATTGTCAAAGTAAGCATGAGGGGAGGTACCCCTTATCTAAGACAAAATAGGGAATAATTTCCCTATTTTCTCAAGCCTTTTGAATATATTAGTGTCTTATATAATTAATTAGTGTGTTATACACAAAACTTTATCCCTTGGTTCAATGTTTTGACCCCCTAAATCATCAAATTCCTAGACTGGCTTCTTCAAAAGCAAACTATCAAGAGCTTTAAAAGATTGACTAAACGTTACATTTGGAAGTACCTCCCCTTACTTGTTTTGTATTAATATGATTTTATGAATTTTATATAATTATTATTAATTTGATTCATATCCTTACTTCAAATCTCCAAAATCACACAAGTCTCCATATGCTCTTTTTAGGACTAGACTGCTTGTTATTTTTTACTATGTTTTCCTACCTTTAGAACCCTGCTTGTAAGTGTAAGTTTAATGATTTGTATTTAAAACAAATTACACAAAATATTATTCCTCTCCAAATATAATTTATAATTATTTGGATTCATAAACTCCCCTTGATATTCCATGCTCAGTCAAACTAATTTTTAACTATGACTGTGTTTTCTCTCAAAGTTGCACCTGTGGGTATAATATGCATGACCTGACCTTGAAGATAGTGTTAAAATACATTATATTCTTCATTTATTTTAATTTGGTATTTATTTTTAAGTATTTTTGTTCCATAAATATATTATACCAGCTCTTGGACATCTTATCTCAGTGTGGTGTCACCTACAGTCATCACTGACTATGTGGGGGCAGAACAAGGGTTGTAATTGTGGTGTATTTGCATGATTCAACCTTGAAACAATGCACATAACTTCATATTAACACACTATATTTATTTTATATTTCTTATGTTTTTCTTCCTTCATTCTCAAGTTATGTTAACCTTGCAAGCAACATATCCTACTTACTATCTAAGACAGTCACTTATAGTGGTTGTAGGTGTGCATATGTTTCAAATTAGTTGATTGTGATGTTGATTGGACCTATAATAGATACCTATCAGGTCACAATATGTATGTTTGAAATTTTATCCCTCTTATAAGTTTTAAAACATCATCCAATCACCAAAATATCTCTCTGCCTATTTGACTAAGACAAACCCCTTTAGACTTTGTCGTAGGTGTCCCTGTATACAAATTGTGGGTGTGAGTAGGAGTTCAAAACACAAGGTACCATCCTCCTTGCATGTATTTATGATAAGGAATGTTTTTTTAGTAATATTAAGTCCTCATATCATGAAAACAAGTTTCATTATCATCTTGAGAGTAGAAAAGGTCTTTTGCAATTCAAGACTTGTAGATGTTACTATATGCTTTTAGTGTCCAAATGCATACTTTTAAGACTCTCAAAAACTAAGTATTTATAGGCTTAACATCTCCCTATTTTGAATAGTTTTATTCCTATCATGATAGTATCCAATTAAGTTATCTAGCCTCTATAATAACCTATCTATAATTCTTATTCAAAATCTATATAAATGGGAGGTGCTTTGTTTTGTCTCTTTAGAGACTCAATCCCAAAAATCATAAGTGTTCACATTTGGAGATATACCCCAATCTCCTTGGCTTGAAAATATATCCTAGTTATAAAAATCACTTCCATAATCCCATGAATTATTTTTATATCTTGACATTTTCTTTTTACATCCTTGTCAGATCTTTGTTGGAAGGAATCCTATATGTATATATTTTATATTGCAGGCAGGGAGCATAGACATTGAGTGTTATGCATGGAAAGTGTAACTTTGGATCTTATTTATAATTTATTACTCTCCTACAATGATACCTTAATCTAAAAAGATACCTATCACAATATTAAACCTAATTCCTACATTTCTTCTATATGCACCTATATGTGCTCTTTCATGGCAGACTGAGAGGTTGTATGGGTAATGTGCATGGTTTGATCCTCTTGTGAGTATATATTCAATAAAAAACCTAAAATTAATTACTCATAACTTATAACATATAAATAAATTTTCAACATTCTCCTTTCAATGAGAAATAAGTGTCATGGCACTCGGTTGACTGTGTATGACACTCATAGGGTCAACTGATTATATGATGTCTTATGATTCTATTATCATGAGGTAGGATTTCTATAATGACACTTAAAGGTTAATGGAAACCATATAACCTTGAAAACATGTAAATTAAACTATTACAACCCCATGTGACCATTAAAGATGCATAAAAAAAATTGAAGACAATGGAGGTCTGCCCACAACATAAAAAGGACCAGTTTACCAACTTAAAGCTATTAAATCATCAAATAAACTTGAAACTTGAATAAAAGAATGGGAAGTTTTATATAAGGATAAAAAAATCATTTTAAATAAACATGATCAAATTTTTTATATGTAATTTCTCAAACTAAGGGAAAATCGATAAGGTGCACAGATGAGTAGGTAGATTTGGAAGGCCAACTTCAAATAGATGATTCATACCATAAAATACAATATTTATAAAATTATTAATATGAAAATGGATCTCCCTTATTGTACTATCACTTCCTAAAATCATTTGAATTTAAACCCCTTGTGTTGATTGTACTAAGTAAAAACCTGAGTGTCAATTCAATCTACCAAAAAGGGTGAAAAGGGAGAAAAATAATTTTGGAAAAATTTTGACACTTAAAAAATAAATAAATCATGTAAATGAGGTTTATGAATATGTAGAGACGTTTCATGGCCTCCTCACATGTGGCACACTTCCCAAAGATTTGCACATGTGTCATTTTCTTCCTTTTTTTTAGGAAAATTGACTTTATTTTGATGAACCTACAAATTTTCAATTTTTTGAATTTTTAAGACCTTTTTGTAAACATGGGTCATGACATCACATTTTTATACTTTCACATTTCCCAATAAACATATACAAAGCATTAAATGCACTATGTTTGACCCTTAAAATGACCTAAAATGATAAATGGACCTAGAAACTAATTGACCAAACCTAATACAACATTAATAGACATAAAATGACCTATAAAACACCTCATTACAACACACTATACCCCTTATAGGCTTAAAAATAAAGTTTTTCTACTAGGGGTGCCCCAATTTGAGTTAAAAGTCAAATTTGGTCAACAATTATAACAACAAAAGGACCTAACTAATTTGTGTCAAATTTACCTTTCTTTTCCCATTTAGCGCTAGTATTATTTTGATTTTCCTTAAGAACAAGATCACACAGCTCAAACTCTCAATAAATGTTTCTCTTTTTATATCCCTAACATAGCTTATTATAATAAGACTTTAGATGATTGAGGGTGGCTAGATGTTTTTCATCTAGAAGGTCTAGCTCTGCTAATCTACCCACTCTATAGTCTTCTTCATCTAGAATATCCTATACGGAAATGCATAAATAATGTAACTTGATCTCAATGGGAATAATGGATTTTAACCATAATCTAGAGAATAGGGTGCTATACCTATAGGGGTGTGGACATTAGTATGATATGTCCACAAGGCTAAGAAAATTCTCAAATGTCAATCATAGCCATTAGTAGTAACAATATTCTTCAAAATTTTGACCAATGTCTTATTGGAATCTTTAGCTTAGACATTTTCATGAGGGTAATATGGCATAAATAACTTATGATTGATGTGAAATTTAGAACAAAGGATAGTAATGTGTTCATTTTTGAATGATCCACCATTATCAAAAATAATGGTAGATGGAATGCCATAATGATAGATATGATTCAGAATGAACTTTGAAATTTCCTTACTATTAATATAATTAATATGAATTTATTCTACCCACTTTATTAAATACTCAATTGTAGTAAGAATGTGCTTATTACCATCAAAATAAGTACGATTAATCTTACCAATGATATCAAGTTCCCAAGTGGAAAATCACCAAGGAGTCATAATTTGTCAAAGTGCTTATGCTATAGCATGGATAAGATCACCATGTTGTGGACATGGTATACATTTATTAACATACACACATGCATCTAATTCAATGGTAGTCCAATAATAAATAATATGGAGGAGCTTATATGTTAGGACCATATCACTAGTGTACGCCCCGTAAATCCCTTCATGGACTTCCTTAATCATTTGATCTTATATTTAGATAATGAAGTAGAGTTCCATCACAGCCTCTATGATATAATTATCTTCCAATTATAATGTATTGGGAAGTATTTTGGATAAATTATTTCATTTGATTCTAAGATAGGCTAGGTGGAAGGATGTGATCAAGGAAATAGGAGAAGATGTCATGTTACTAAGGGGAATTGGGACTAGAAATGACACATGTCATCTTTGAATGTGAATAGTCGTAAGATAGAATAATAAGATGCTCTAAGAGAAACTCATATTCTAGAATAGAAGAATAAATTTTAATAATTGATCCAATAGTAGCCATAGCATCAATTGATTTAATATTAGCTCTTAGATCTGCTCAAACTAAATGGTTTCAAACTTGACTTTGAGATCATCCACCATAGTTTTTTAAGGTACTATATTTTCATCCTTTGTTTGATAATAAACCATAAACTTATTGATGATAATTTTAGAAACACCATACACTTGTAAATTTTTAATATCCCATTGCATAGCAAGACAAAGTCTAACAAGTAAAGCTTCATATTTAGCAATATGGTTTGTGCATGGAAAGCCAATAAAAAAATATTTATGGATGAAAATTCCCTATGATATGATGAAAAAAAATATTTATATTTAACCATGTGATGTGAAAGAACCATAAAAATAGAGATTCCATTCTTTGTCTTTAGTTAGAGTCATAATGGCTCATCAGGAAATTGTATTGTGATAGGAACAAAATCTTGTATAGATGCCTCTACCAACTGATCAATGAGAAATTATAATTTAATTACTTTTTTATGTGTGTACTTAATATCAAATTCACTTAGCAACATGACCCATTTTTCCATTCGACCTATGAGAGACACTTTATATAATAAGTAATTTAATGGATCCACTTTAGAAATCAATAGTGTCTTATTATTCAACATGAAACATTTAAGCTTTTGAGAAGTAAAGATTAATACAAGGAATATTTTATTAATTGAACTATAATTTTTTTCATAATACACTAATGTTCTTCTCATGTAATAAACAACTCACTCTTTCCCTTAGTCATCATGCTAAGCAAAAAAGTTATCCCAAGGAACTATCAGTTGTAGAAAGGTACAATAAGAAAGGCTTTCCTAGCATAAGTGGAACAAGTATAGGAGGATTAGTTAGATATTAGTTTAGTTGATCAAAAGCCTCTTGGAATTCTACATTCCATTAAAATTTGATGCCTTTCTTTAGAATATGAGTGAATGGGTGACATCGATCAACAAGTTCAGAGATGAATAATCTAATAGTTTGTATTTTTCCTTGTAGACTATGTAGTTGCTTCAAATTTGAAGGAGATGGCATTTCATTAATTTATTAAACTTTGGTTGGGTCGACTTCAATACCTCTCTAAGAGATGATGAAGTTAAATTTTTTTCCTGACATATCCCCAAAAACACATTTATTAGGGTTGAGATGTAGTTTATACTCATGAAGTTATTTAAATATTCTTCACAACACTATTGGATGCTTTACACAAGTTTTAAATTTGCCTAATATATCATCAACATATTCTTCTATAATATCATGAAAAATTATGGTCATTGCTATTTGATTAATAACCCCTACATTTTTCAATCCAAAAGGCATGAATTGATAAAATATTATTCCCTAACGAGTTGTAAATATTATCTTGACTTGATCCTCTAGAGCAATTTGAATTTTATTATAACCTAAAAACATCCATGAGAGATAACATTTTGTATCCCATTATTGAATCCAAAATCGTTTCCATATTCGATAGTGTAAATTCATCTTTAGAAAAAGCTTTAGTTTTATATTTGAAATCTATACGGATGTGAATGTGAATTTTTTTTTTACTAATAATACAAATATTGGAAATCCAAACTGCATATGGAATGGGCTTGATGAGACCCATTGCCAGTAATTTTTCTAGCTCAACCTTGACCAGGAGAGTAATATATGGGTGTATCTTGCATAACTTCTACTTAATTGGCTTGGTGTATGGATGCATGACCACATGATGAATAGATAATGATGGATTTGGACCATGTATATCTAAATATTCCCATGTAAATATACTAATGAATTCTATGAGAAGGGAAATGAACAATTCACACTACTCTTCAGTGAGGGACACACTAATATTTATTATCTTTAAATCATTAGGTGTACCAATGTTGACATTTATTATGTCTTCTATTATAATAGGAGGAGAAGAAGGTAATTTATTAATATAATCAGAATGTGAACCCTCTTATGAATCCATATAGGAAGAATCAAAATCATTTCTCTCAGGTAATGGCTAATGAGTTACCAAGTGGGGATTATCTAGAACCATTCACTCAAATTCATCATAATATTTAGGATTGATATCAAAAATATAGGATAGACAAGGAATTATGGACTCATAAGCTTCCAATGAAGGAGTGTGAACTTCCTCATCTAATGGTGCTTAAAATAGGTTTTCACCAAAAGACACATCTTTATCTTTTCTTTTTCCCTAATCTAAAAGTGCCTCAGAAAGGTTTTCACTTAAATATCTTAATGTTTCATTTTTATTTGGACTTAGAAAGTTCACTTTCTCCCCAAATTAGTTTATAAGATCCAAAGTGAACACAAATCCCTATTTTTAGTCACCTATTGGTAAACTATATATCAAACCCAAGAACTCTGATAGTGCCTATCTATTTTCTAATTCATCAAGAATGATGTCATCATCATCTTTTTGGTCCCAATCCACAAGGTTAGGACATCATAGGGTGAGGGGAATAGTAGGAACAATGAGAATGGTAAGAACATAATGTGTTTTGAATAGGTTAGTATTGGCTAACTCATCATAAATATTATAAAAGGACTTTGTGTCACTGCTAGGAACATAGTCATTAAGCGCATAGGTTAAACCAATTTTAGGATGTTTGGGGGATACCCTAGGTGGTTTGTATCCTAAACCTTATTTATTTAAATGTTTCACTATAATAATATGATTTAATTAACCTTATTCTTTGGCCCATTGTCCCTTTCACTTATTTATTACTCCTAGATTTTTTAGTTTGTGAGTTGCATGGTAAGACCCGGGGAATCAATCAAACCCTCCTAAAAAATTCCCATTATTATATTTCATATATTTATTTTGATCCAAACCTTAGCTAGGTATTTTATTATTAATATAAGGCAATGGATGATAGTAATATTTTTCCTCACTTAGAATCAATCATATTCTTTTTTGGAAAATCATAGCAATATATCTTCATGCATTTTCTTCACATTTTATCCTCTCTTGTGATCAAGTGTTATACCTA
The DNA here is from genome assembly GCA_037957365.1 of Torreya grandis. Taxonomy (NCBI): domain Eukaryota; kingdom Viridiplantae; phylum Streptophyta; class Pinopsida; order Cupressales; family Taxaceae; genus Torreya; species Torreya grandis. The sequence goes on along the minus strand of JARHVA010000856.1, from coordinate 26,480 downwards.
CCTGTCATCTGTACCATCTACCCTTACACCATTTTTTTCAATTGTGGTAACCCAATCATTCTATGATCATTTATGTCATTCCATATTTTTCTTTTTTCTTTTAATCTTACCAAGATCAATTTTAATATTACACTCTTTTTTAAGGTGTAATTCTAGGAGTCTTTAGAAACAATGGTCTTTAGGTCATCTACTTAGTGTATAAGTTTAATCTCTAGTTTGGCACATATCATATTATATTAGAAGCTCAAACTCCATATTTGGATTCATGTTATAGTCTAGGTCTATTAGTGTGTGGTAAGCTATTATACTAGGGTAAAAAGTTTCATTTTATCATTATATATTCATATATTTTAGTACCACCAACTTTTTCACACAAGTACACAGTAAAAGAAATCCAAGTCATCATTCCATCTAGTTTAAGTATAATTTAAATATTTTTAAGCTATCAAACATTTTATTAAATGGGTTAAAAAATAATATATTATGGTCTTTCTTTTAATGATCATGATATCTAATGGTCCCCTACTATAAACAATACCATGAATGCAATAACTTTTGCAAGTACAAAGTGGATCCAAATGCATTGGCTCCATTGGTAATGATAAAATATGGCACCATGGAACCTTCAACCACTACTTTAGACTATTCCTCCCTTTATTTTCTATTGGGATATCTACCCTATATCCTTATTGAATGAGCTCCCATAGAGAGATATTTTATATCAAGCCATTTTATATTTAAGCTAAGATTTGGGGAACCATTACTTATTCAATGTGTGGGTTATTCACTTTCTATTATTGATCTTGATATTTGTGCCAAAGTGGTGTGGAAATATATGGAAGTTCCTTCCTTCACCTTATTCATGGATTCTTTTAGGTGACTTTAATTTTTTCAGTTGATCATCACTTTGTTTGGTCTTCAGGACATGGTTTGTTGGAAAATTTAGAATATTTTTTTGTCAATGGAATGATTTCTTTTATCCTGAAAAAGGTAGAGGTGAAAAAAACTCCCCTTTAAATCATAATTTACAATCTTCCTCCCATTTTGAGAAAATAAAAACACATCAAATTTTTGATCAATTGGGTTGGATCTTTTGTGAAACTAGATGATGTTTCTATAGAAAAATGATTTGTGAGAGATTGTGTTATTGTGGACCTCTCCAAAACTCTTTGGAATTTATTTCAACTTTGATCTTCACAAGGTTCATGGATTAAATATCTCAACTTTGAAGGTATTTCATTTAGATGCTTCCATTATAACAACATCAGACATCGAGATGTTGGATGATATTATTTGGGAGTTAAAGGTTCTCCTCACTCTCAATTGATTTGGAGGAAGAAAGAAGGAGCTTCAGACTAGGAATTTTTGTGGCATAATCATGTTGTCTTCTATTGAATATATGGAACCTCACCACTAAGAGGTTTGACACCTTTCAAATGAAAGTGGTATCATTTGCTCCTCCCTATTCCTTCTAACCTATTGTCTTCATTTGCTTCCTCCCCTCATCATTTTTGAGAAAACATCAAAGCTCCTGCAAACTCAATGGTCAAAAATAAAGGATGGAGGATGGAGGTGAAAAGGTTATGATCCAAGTTTGAATAAATGGTGAAAGAAGGAAACCAATAGACAATGGAAGGTCTACTCTCGCATCATAGAAAAATATTGATCTTGACCATTGGTTAATCATTGGTTTATAACCTATTTTCATGAATAATATATTATCTTTGTTGGGAGTCTTTAACATTTTTTTCCTTGAGGTTGTCTTGGAAGATGGTTCCCTGTAGGAAGTTTGGCTACGCCTTTGCTAATCCGTAGAATATTTTTGGTAGAAGAACTATGGTTTTGCATTCTTTTGATGGATTTTCTATAGTTGTTTTATACATTATCATTTTATCTGTCTTTAGCCTTGTTGTTGAGGATGCTTAATTTTATTATTATGTTTATTTTTTTATTGTTTGGTTAATTTTGTTCTACGTTGAGTGGTCCCATCAGAACCCCTTTTTACCATATCAAATAAAATCTTATTTTAGAAAAATTACCATCTTCCAAGTCATCATTCAAATAATAGTATCTCACTCACCTCTTAATTTTATTATATAATTACCCTTTGTGTTATTTTGGAAAGAAATGCAACTTAGATTCATCTCATCAACTAGTGGAGATAAAGTCTATTAGAGAGTCATGTTATAGTACAACCACTGCTAGTTTCACACATACAATGAATGTGGGAAAGGCTCATGGTGATTTATGAGAGATATTTTTATTCTATATTAATTACACTATTACTACTATTAGTTCAAATTCCTATAAGTGTATGTTCATTTAACTCTCTTGTTTACCTCTTATGCAGATTTGCTAGCTTCCCTATATCTTACATTATAGGAAAGAAAAAATCAAAAGGGGAATTTTAATTTAAAATCCATAGTAAATTAAAAGAGGAATGATGACTTGGAAGGCATGTTGCATGGAAAATTTCCATGTAAAGGACATGAATAATATAAATAAAAAGGTTCAAAAGGTTACATGAATGTCATGACTATGTACCTAGTCAAGACCCTCCAGATGTTTATTACACCCTTAACTTATATCATGTCTAGGTATATGTGTGGCATACTTATGGCTCACATAACCTTTCATATTATCTTATCCCATTTCTTTATATTCTTATATTTTTAGTAGGGTTACCTTATGGAATAACCATGGATTAAATAGAGTATATATAGGAGGTAGTGGTTAGTCTTTGGGTATCATATTATGAATTATACTCTTATTACATTTTTATGGAGGTTTCTCCCTCGAAGTGGTTAATCTATATATATTAAGTATTTTAATATTTTGTAAATTATTGTTTTTTTTTTCTTATTCTGCTCCTATTTCTATGTTATACTATTACATTTATGTGAATTATTTAAGTAATTTCATTACAAGTGGCATCATAGTTTTAAATTCGTTAAGTTACTATAATGTATTTTTATTTTAGATCTGGTGTTGTTTCTCTCCTTAGAGATAAATGATATAAAAACCATAATGTGCGATATAAGAAGAATTTGTTTTTCATCACTATGATATTTTTTGAGGTTTTTTTGTCACCATAATATTGTTTGAGGTTTTTTGTCACTAAAATATTGTCTAAAAAAATTTATACACACTTGTGCAAATTATCATTCATTGGATTTGTTTTTAAATATTATTTCAACATTATAATCCTCTATAACACTTTTTCTAGTCTAAAACCATAAACCCTAGGTTTCATGCATGGCTAGTCCAAACATTTATTGTTATAAGAATTGGCAAGATAATCAAATAAAAATGCCACACAATAAGGACATGGAATATGAATCTTTAGATTTAGGGTTTTCTTAGATGGTCAACAAACTTGAGTCAAATATGCAATACATGGTAAAGATATATAGTCTTTATGTCATAAAATGGGACATTATGTGTAGTAAAGGGGGATATGGATGATGTGAAGTCTCAATTAGAAGATATCAATGGGAAATTAATCACTCTTATGGCTTGTTTTCCAAAACTAAATAATATTCCATCATTTCATTCAATTTCTCCCAATAATATCAGTCAAAATTATAATACAAGTTCAAAAAACATTATGTCAAAAGTAGAATTTGACAAAATTTATGGTAAAGAATATCTCACTTGGATTAATCAAATGGAAATTTTATTTGATCTACATTAGACCCTAGGTGCATAAAATGTGGTCATGGCATTTCTATATGTAGAACTTGAGTAGTTCATTTAGTATAGGTTTGTGTGTGCTCAAAATAAAAATAATAGAATTCATGTTACCTGGTTAGTGTTTATTGATGAATTTTAGATGTTCTATAGAAACATCTCAAAAAACTACTTAAGTCAATTATCAAAGTTGCGACAAACAAGGCCTATCAAGGATTATAATGAATAATTCCAAAATCTATCCTTATGCATGGATGATAGCAACGAGGACAACATGAATGGCATGTTCTTAGGTGGGCTCTAGGATAACATCCAGCTTGATGTTCACATGTTTAATCCAATTTTATTATTCAAACCCATAACATTAGCATGCAAGGTAGAGGAAATAAATTTGGTCAAATGAAGGGAATTAACTAATGGCCAATAACACAATTCCATAGGATAATTATTTCCTCAACTTGCACATTAACCCCTTATTAAATTATAGAGAATCATGCAAAAGTGTTATGATTTGGTTGTGATAGAAAGTGGAGAAAAGGACATAAATGTGTTGAGAATAATTTATTATACATTGAAGGAGCCAATGGATATGAATAATATGATGCAACTTCAACTAAGGGTGAGGAAGAGACATAGGAGGAATATGAACATTCCCAACCTATTATCTCCTATCATGCACTTTTGGGTAGTATCACTCATCAAACCCTTAAGTTTGTGGGTTTACTCAAAAAACATAAGGTAAAAATGTTGATTGACTTAATAAGTACACATAACTTCATCAATAGAAAGTGGGATACTCATTTTAATTCGTTCATTTACCCAACTCCATAATTATAGGTCATGATTGTAGATGGTAGCACAATCAATTGTTATGGGAAATGCCATAATAATAAGTCTACTATGGGAGACTACAGTCTAAATTATCCTATGTTTATTATTCCTATGGGTGGCACAAACATTATTTTAGGATTCCAATGGCTCACATCCTTGATCAAAATATATATGAATCTCCAATAACTATCATGCATTTTCATTCTGAAGGTAGGATATTTGAACTACGTGGATTATGTGAAAAATATCCATAATTGGTTAGTTCACATCATATGTCAAAGACTATTAAAAATTGGGATATAGGATTTCTCACATGATTTATTTCCATATAATTTCAACCAAAAATGTGTCTACACATCCTAGTTTTTAGATGATTATAGATGACCATCCAACTATTTTTGGATCCATGAAAAAATGACTACCACCAAGGAGAGAACATGATCATGTCCTTCGACTACTTCCAGGGAGTTAGTTACCAAACATCTGACCATATAAATCTCCATATGCCTAAAAGAGTGAAATTGAAAATATGATACATGAGATTTGAGGGAAAGTATTATTAGACATAGCCAAAGTGAATATCCATCCCCAATGGTTGTGGTGCATAATAAGGATGACACTTGGAGGATGTGCCCAAACTAGAAATAAATAAACAAGTAAACTATCAAATATAAGTTTCTTATTCCATTAATTCATGATTTTATAGATGAGTTACATGGTGTTGAATATTTTAAAAAACTAGATCTTCATTTTGGGTACCATAAAATTTAGATTATAGATGAAGATATCCTTGTAATAACTTTTAAAACTCATGAAGTTAATTATGATTTTTTGGCCATGTCATTTGGTCTCATAAATGCATCATATAAATTCTAGAGTTTGATGAAGGCTATTTTTAGGCCTTTTTTAGTAAATTTGTGTTGGTGGTTTTTTATGACATCCTAATATACAACAAAACTTGGGGAGAATATTTGTAACATGTGAAATAGGTACTGTTAGTTCTAGAACAACATCAACTTTTTGAAAAACCTTCAAACTATTCTTTTGGAGTCTAAGAGGTGGAGTAATTGGGTCATATTTTTTCACATGAAGGATTAAAATTATACCCTAATAAGATCAAAATCATAATGGAGTGCAAGTGCTAAAAACCGTCAATAACCTTTGAGGATTTTTGAGGCTAATAGGTTAATATCACATATTTGTGTAAAATTATGGCAACATAGAAACACCACTCATATCTTTACTAAAAAATGAATCCCTTTATTGGAAAAAAAAATAGATAACAAGGCCTTTAAGAATCTGAATGAAGTTATGTGCACCATTCTAGTATTAGCTACCCCTAATTTTTACAAAACATTTATTTTTGAATGTGATGCATAAGGATATGGCATGGTCATAGTACTCATGTAGGAAATAAGAACCATTTCTTTTAAGAGCCATCAACTCAAGGTTAAAAATAGGATAAATATAATTTATGAAAAATATATGTTGGATATTTTTCATGCAATCAACCAGTGGAGACCTTATCTAATTGATAGACACTTTAAGGTAAATATTGATCATGATAATATAAATTATTTACTACAATAGTTATTTTCATCATAAGACCAATAAGAATGGTGGACTAAAATGTCAAGATATGACTTTGAAATCATCTATAATAAAGGAAATGAAAATGTGGTCTTAGATGCACTATCTATGAAGGATGAATTCACTGAGGCATTGTTTTGTGTATGACCATTTGGTAAGAAAATTAGTTGGAAGAGGCAAGATCACAATGGGAGAATGATAGGAATACACAGGATCTAATTCTTAATATCCAACATGATTCTAATGATTTTGAAAATTTTGAGAGGAAAGGTAATGCATTATGTTATAACTATCAAATTATACCTATATAAGAATTATATCCTCAAGAAAAATATCTTTTAGGAGCTTCATGTATCATTAATAGTAGGCCACTCATTATTTTTAAAAAAATATTATAGAATCAAGTAGTATTTATTTTTAGGACTCAAGGGAGATATACAAAAATTTATGGATGAATGCATGGTGTGTGAATAGAATAAGGGTGAAATCATTAAGACACCACATATTCTACAGACTTTATTTATTCCTAGCCAAAGGTGGGAGGAGGTTTTCATTGATTTCATAACAATGTTTTTGAGGTATGAAGGTAAAAATTTAATCATGGTAATTATTGATAGGATCATAAAATATTTTTTTTCTCCTTATCACAATCATTTTTAGCTATTACAGTAGTTGATACTTTTCTTAGTATAGTTAAAATTTTGAATGGTACTTGAAAGATCATTATCAATGGTCTTCATTTCATCTTTACCAGTAATGTTTGGATTGATTTATTCTCATGTTGGTGTACTTGGTTGTATCATATCTCATCATATCATCCTCAATCTAATGAGAGAATAGAGGTGGTCAACAAATTCTTAGAAGGGTAGCTTTATTATTTTTCATCAAATAAATAAGATCAATGGTTTCATTGGTTACCACTAAGAATAGTGGTATGACACTTCATTCCATACATCTTCTAAAATATCTCCATTTATGGCACTTTACGGTTATCATCCTCCAACCATCACTTTATCCTTGAGGTGCAGCCCAAGGTTTCATTTTTTTAGGAACACATTTAGCATAAATATGAGGTACTAGCTACTTTGAGAGAGAATTTTTCAATGACACATAATATAACAAAGCATCAAGTGGATCAACACTATAGTGAGAAAAATTTTTACATGGGTGATTGGTTCTTTTTTTACTTTCATCATTATAAGTATATGTCTCTGAAACAACATAAAACTGATTTAAAACTTTCTCCTAATTATTATGGCCCTTATAATATCCTACAAAAAAATTGTAATTGTGCAACAAGTTGGATCTACCCCAACTCACTCACATACATCTTGTATTTCATGTATCTTGCATAAATAAGGTAATTGGACAAATAGTTTCTAACTAGACTAAGTTTCCAAAATTGGATGAATAAGTTTGAGTCGTTATAGAACCTAAGAAGATACTCCACACATACATTAAAAGGTTTTGAACAAAAAATATTGAGTACTTGATTAAGTGGAATAATCTCTACTATGAAGATGCAACATAGGAGGATGAATATGATCTGGGCAACAATTTAGGTGACAATTCAGGTGACAGTTCTACCCCAATTGATGATGAAACTTTCTAGAGCCGTAACTTTTGCATTGTAGCTCTAATTGACTCCCCATTTGATCTGTTAGAAAGCTAAGAATGAAGAGAATGCATTGAGATGGCATGGATCTTTTCTCAATGGTTTTTAACCCCCAAAAACCCAATGGAAGTGCCTTAAATTTCAATTTTAGTAGTTGACCATTTTTTACCCCTAAAAACTCAGGTTTGACCACCTCAAAACATGAAAAGGAATATATTTTTGTTGTAGTTGATCATTTTTCAAAAATGGCTATCGTGATTACTTGTAAGAAAAATATATCTACTAAAAAAACTACTTAACTATATTTTAGTCATGTGTGGCTCCATTTTGGTCTCCCCACGTCCATTGTCTTAGATCGAGATAGTAGGTTCCTAAGCATCTTCTGGTCCACTCTATGGAAGATGATGAATACCAAGCTAATGAAGTCCACAGCCTTCCATCCATAGACTAATGGTCAAATAGAGGTGGTTAACCACTTGATTATTCACATGATTTAGATGTATCACTGTAAACATCAATGCACATGGGATGAGGGGTTTCTTTTCATACAATATGGATATAATTAGGCCTTGTACTACTCGACCAAGCACAGTCCATTCCAAATATGCTTTGGTTTCCAACCCATGGCACCAATTGATATAGCCATTCCATTCTCCACCATGGAATACACACCTCATGGAATATCTGAGGTAGTAAAAACAACAAAGTTCATTGAACAAATGCAACACATCTAGTGTCAAGTTCATGACATCTTGGAGAAGATGAATTAGAAGTATAAGCAATGTCATGATAAACATAAGATTGCACACCATTTTCTATGGGTGACAAGGTTTGGTGTGGATTTAGAAGGAATGACTTTTAGGCCCACACATAAAAAAATTTCCTCTGTAATATGGTCCCTACACCATCACCAAAAAATTTGGAGAATTTTTTTTTAGTTGAACCTACCAACCTACCTTGGTTTGCATCCAATATTCAACATGGAGCTCCTCAAACCATATCATCCACCTCTGTTGGACACTTCAATCATATAAAAACAACTAGAGATTGATGAGATTGATCCATAGAGTTTTTCTCTAGTGGAGGAGGATTAGATTGTGGACACCTGGATGAAGACAATAAGACGACACTCTATTTTACTTTATCAGGTGGTCAAAAGGGGCCAACTTAGCCACCAAAGTGAGTAGCTCATAGAGAATAAAATTAAGACATAAATTCCACACTTGATGAGGAATATTGATGAAATGGGGACCATTTCTTCTCAAGGAGGGAGAAATGATCTGGGCAATAATTCAGGTGACAATTTGGGTGATGGTTCTACCCCAATTGATGATGGAACTTCTAGGAGCCATAACTTTTGCACTGTAGCTCTAATTGACTCTCCGTTTGAACCATTGAAAAGATAAAAACAAGTATAACATGGTGAAATGGCATAGATATTTTATAAATGGTTTTTGGACCCTAAAAATCCAATGGAGGTTCCCCAAATTTTGATTTTAGTAGTGTAGTCTAAAAATAGTAATTCCTTGAATTCTGTATTGTTTTAAATCATGGAATTCAAACCACTTAATATACCTCAATATTGGTGACCTTACACATTATCCTCCTACTTTCAAAATATGTATAAATAAATATGTAACCTAAAATAGAAATCAGACATCTCTTCCCAGAGATAAGCATATAGTTGTATTGTGATCTTTAGTAATAAAACATATCTTCTCAAAGAATTCATTGTTACTATGTTATTTTTTTGTGTTTTCAAATATTTTTCAATCAAAAATTCTAAGTTTTGGATTAGAATATTTCCTACATTAATATCCAAAGTTGTTCAATGTTGATGGCAATGTTCTTTTGAATGGGAGGGGAATGATGTACCCTTAACCTATAACATGTCTAGGGATATGTGTGGTCGACTTGTTTCTTACATAACCTTTCATATTATCCTATCACATTTCTCTATGTTATTATATTGTTATTATGATCAACCTATGGAATATCCATGGCTTAATTAGAGTATATATAATAGGCAGTGGTTATTATTTGGGCATTATATTATAAAATATTTTCTTATTACATTGTTGTGGAGGTTTCCCCCTCAAATTTGTTCTCTCATATATATCAAGTATTGTACTATTTAATCAATTATTATTGTGGATATAATTATTATGATCCTATTTCTCAGTTATATTATTCCATTATTGTGAATTATCTAATTAATCATTACAATCTCTCGTTGCTATTGGAAATAAAGTAGCAGGAAAATAATAAATACATAGTACATAACATGTCTTTTTTATACCTAATAAATAAGTGTAACAACAATAAATTATGTAAGGGGTCCTAAAGATTAGGGAAAATGTTGTGTGAAGGTAAGATACTATTAATTTTCATTTATTGTAGCCTTTATAGAATGATTTTTATACTTCACCTGTTAGCCCAAGCTTATGTTTTCTAGATAGGGATCTCAAGGGCCACTAATGCTAAAAATTCTTAGTCTTTACAACTTCATTTGAATATATTTTTTATGTTAATGATAATTTTTTTTCCTTGGTGATGTTCTCTTTTATGTCCTTCCATATTTAACCCTTGATAGTCAGATTTGTTTCTAAATATTTCTGTCTTCTTGATTTCATTTCCTCCATTTCTTTCAAAAGATGGTAGCAATATAGTAGTTTAAGCTTTTTACATCTTTATAATAGAAGTTGTATATTTGAGTTATTTTGAGATGTTCTCTTGGTAATTGCCTTACCTTTTTGGGATTTATTTTAGTTATGTTTGGGACTTTGAGTTTTCTATTCACATTTTATAGGCCATCTGATCATTTTTTTTTTCCTTTTTTAATATTTCATCTTTTGTTTAAGTATGATTTTATACTCCTCTTACATTGACGATGTTTTTATCATTAATCAATTATATGTATCATTTATTTTTGTAATGGGTCTTGTGGAGTGGTGAACATGCTATGGGAACGTAGGATATTTTTAATTTTAATGTATACTAGCCTTCATGGGATGATATATATACTTCACCTATTACCCCAAGTTTATGTTTCATATGTATGGTTTTGTAGGGCCAATGATGTTGAAAAATATTAATCTTCCCAACTTGGTTTGAGTGTGTTATTCTTATTTTTCCATTTTTCATGTTTTCATATTTTGTTTAAGTACAGTTTGTTCCTCTTATTACATTGATGATGTCTTTATCATAAATTAATGTTATTTATCCTTTTTTCTATAAGAGGTCCTCAGAAGAGAGGAAAATGTTTTAGGAAAGTAGGACCCTTTTATTTTTCATGTATACTAGCCTTCATAGAATGATATTTATACTTCACATGTTATTCCATTCTTATGTTTGCTAGTTAGGGTTATCTAGGGCTACTAATATTGAAAATTCTTAGTCTTGCCAACTTTATTTGAGTGTCTTGTTCTCATTTTTACCTTTTTCATGTTTAATTGTTTGTTTGAATATGGTTTATTACACCTCCTACATTGATGATGTTTTTATCATATATTAATTCTTTATATCCTTTGTTTCTATAACGCATATTGAGGATCAAGTAACATGTTATAAAAAGGTATGATCCTTTTACTTTTAATGCATTATAACCTTCAAGAGATGATATTTATTCTTCACCTTTTATACCAAGCTTATTTTCTCTAGGTAGGGTCCTCTAAGGCCACTGATGTTGATCTTAGTGTCTTGTTCTCATTTCAGGTTTTCCATCTTTTGTTTGAGTATGGTTTGTTACTCATCT